>PVJO010001774.1:0-42304 GCA_004026905.1 Hystrix cristata | reverse complement strand
CGGTCTGCCATGCCGGTCCGCCCTGCCTCTGCCATGCCGCCCTGCCTCGGACCCAGCAGACTATAGACTGAAACCCCTGCAGACTGTGAGCTAATAAACCTTTCCTCCCCTAACTTTGGGTGTCGGGTATTCTGTCCCAACAACGAGAGAAAAGTAACTAAAACATTCCCTAACATCCAAATCAACACCAGGCAAATGTTCCACACACAAACCCTCCCAAAAGACATGGCTCTTGCCTTGGTGGAGGCCAGTTGTCCAACAAAACATATTCATTCCAGTCAAGTGAGGAGTGTAGCCTGGCTGGCTGACATCCAGTCTCAGCCACACCAGGCAAGCCACACCTAAAGATACCCAAGCAGAGGAAGCTGATGTATAATGTTAATGCTACAAAGTAGATGCCCCCACCAAATGGCAACCATGGCCACAATGCGGTGGCTTTGAAAAGGTGAGATGACCAAGTTGCCATGAGAACATTCATGCTTCTGATTAATACCCACTCGATACATTGTCCAGGAAGTATTCTCCTTACACACATGTTCTCAAAGAAAGTCTGATACAGTGAAAACCAGCATGCCATAATGGGGCCATTCCATGGTGAGTTCTCTACTCCGGCAAACCCAAAAGAGGTGGGAGCCTAGAGCTCCTCCTCCATCTCCAGTGCTGTGTTGGGAGGGAGGAGAAAATGAAGCAAGCTGGAACATTCATGGTGTTCCATTTCAGTCTAAAAAGACATCCTGTGCTGTTTGCAAAATTGCTATTGTTGCTGGCAGATAAGAGCAAGGGCAAAGTTAGGCTCAATGTCTGCCAAAAAGTCCACTGAGAAATACAATCCTCTTCTCCTAGAGTTTCAAAAACATAAAGGCCATGTTGTCCCCAAGGAGGAGGAAAGAGGGGAAGAAACCAAAGTTGTAATGGGACCTTGCAGGGAATTTAACTTGATCTTGTGTCTTTTAGCAACTCTCTGGTTCCCTGAGCGCTCTCACAACCTTTCCACCGGAGGCCAATCTGTATTCATTCAAGGAAATATCTCCACCCTAAAAAAAAATACCTCCACCCTGCTGATCAGGACCCGGCCCCTGGCAGGACGCCGCTGCACTGTGACAGCTGGTGCCCCTCCTCAGAGCAGCTTCATGAAGAGCACCAAGGGTGACAGAGATTGCTGTGACTGGCATTTCTTGGTCCGTTTCCATCCTGCCTTGTCTCACAAAGCATACGAAGCAGCGAAAATTATTATTACAATGAATTAAAGAAACAAATCAACGAAAGAACACATTCCCCACCAAAACAGCGTCTATGGAAATAAGAACTAAAAATCGAAAGCTAAGAAAAATGTAAATGACCAGAGTTCGTAGTTGAGAGCAGGGAGGAATCGAATGCACGTCATCAGCCATAGATACCCCCACAGTCATCCTAGAAGCATCTGGAAATGCCAGGGTGGCAGCCCGCTTCCTGTCTGGCTCTTCCTCCTGCTCCCTCCTGGCTTTGTGAGGTGCAGCAGACACTGCGGGGTGGTCTATGGGTAAGAGCTGAGAGTGCTCCTCCGCTTATAACTCACCCTGTGTCTTAGATTAAATTATTTGCCCCCGCTGGGCTTCAGCTTGCTCATCAGTCAAAGAAGAGAAGATCAAGTATGAGAGAAGCTAACACATTTACTCACAACTTGGTAACTATTTTCCTCCACGACAGACATAAGAGAAAAAGAATGCAAAGAACCCCACCCCCATCCCCACCCCCAGCACCCAGTCAGATGCCCACGGCACCTCCTGGCTCCCAGGATGAGTGGGACGGGAGCTGGGACAGGACAGACAACTAGTGCCCACTTGTGCTCCAGGCCTGACCTGGGAACGGGCTGCCCCGGACCGCTCTCCCTGACCTGGCTCTGTATTCTGAGGTCGGCAGGAAGGCACCATGAAGAACGCAACTAAAGACATCCATGAAAGAGGACTTCCGGAACCGCTTGGGAAAGTGGTGAGAATGATAGAACAGCTGTGTCTGAAGACGGCGGGAGTGTTTAGTGGGGTTTAATGGCAACATAACCTTTTCTGTAATTTTGTTAATTTAAGCATTCACCTTCGTCATTGATCACACCTCTTGTTAATAATAATAGGAGAAATAATAGGAGCCACTGTTTATTAATTACCTACTGTGAGCCATACGAGACACTGCTCCTGTGACTAATATCCACTCTAAATCCTCACAACCACAAAGCAAGTGTACTGTCACCTTTACACTCGCAGTTTCACAGATGGGGAAATAGAGGCTCCAAGGGGCTAAAGCCAGTGTGTTCAGGGACACACAATCAATAGCAGAGCCAAAAATGTCACCTCAGCTGATCATACTAAAGAATATAGTACATTATTGTTAGTTCCCAAACCCTTAATTATGATACTAATAACCTCTAATTTCTATATAACACCCATCACTCGTAGCTTTACGTGCTCCTCGTGAATGAAGTCACAGCATTCATTCCAGGACTTTTTTTGGTCCTGGAGAAAAGTCCTGGAATTGTCCCCAGGTGCTAGAAAGAGGAAATGAAGCACAGACATTTGAGAACTTGCTGGGGTTTGTCAGCTCCCCCAAACAGATCCTTAGATGAAGGTGTATTTAAATGAAGTTACTTATTAGGGAAACGTCTCTGGAGGGCCAGCCCTGGTGTAGGACGCAGGGGCAAGGAAAGGGGAACACAAGCAAAAGCTAAGAAATTGGGTAGAGTCCTGTGTGAGGGTTGAGCCCCATCAGTCTGCTCTTGTAGGGAGCTCTGGAATGTACTCGATCTGAGTTGTGCCAACCCTAGAGGAAAACATACAGACTGTGTGTCCTACTCTTACAGTCGGCAGCACTAATGCTTCGGCCTGGTTCCCAAAGTGTCAGTAGGAACCATACACCCTGCATACCACCTGGCATCTCCCATCCACCTGGAGAGAGCATCAGACCCCACAGGTGCCACTTCAGACACCAGTCGCAGGCTCCAGGTTGTGAGTTCTGCTTCCAGCCACCGTGCTCAGGTTCCATTAACTCCCTGGAGCCTCTCAGAGAACTCAGAGAAGTGGTTTACTTACATTTACCCAATTATTAAACCATATACTACACAGGTCACAGATACACAGCCACCAGTCATCTCATTAGCATACAGGACACTTGCATCACCGTGGCGATTCCAAGGATTCCAGGTACTGTGTGCCAGGAACCAGAGGCAGAGACCAAATGTACATTTTCTATGATGTCACAGTGTCACAGAGCTGAGCCTTTATAGTCCTGTACTCTTCAGGCGTTGGGGGAGTGTCTGGGAGGCCCACCAAGCAGAGACTCATGGGACTTGGCCAAGACACTCAGTTCTAAGTAGCGCAGGTGAGATGTGAAGCCAGTCAGTCTAGTTGCAGTGTTCATTGTCTTAGCCACTATTAAGTATCTTTAATGAAGTGAGATTGAAAAAATACCATTAAGTGATAACTCGGTACCACAGCATGTCCTGCTTCAGTGGCCAGTGTACAAGCATCTGTTTTCTCTGTTACCCAGAGCAATTTTTTTTAAAAAAATTGAATTAATTGAATCCCACAGAGCTAATGAGCTATGAGGTAAAAAAAAAAAAGACTCTTAATTTATTTATGCTGATTAAATGTTTCTATATCTATTAGCATAGAACCAGCAAATATAAACATTTATTCAATGTTTTAAGCTGTTACAATACCTGAAACTTACAAGCTGAGGGTAATTATCCTATTTCTATAAACTCTAATATGATTTCAATTGATGTCAGTAAGTTTTGATCGAATTTACTGCTGATTAGAGTTGATCATCTCTTAGAACAACAAGAAATTATGTCTCATTCAGTTCATTAGCAAGACTGGTGCTCAGTTTATGAGCCATAGAACCAGTAGTAATTATCAAGGATAACTGATTTCTAATGTGGACATATTAATTACACAGATACAGGAAAGCTAAAATAGTTTACCCTGCCAATTATGATTATGAAAAATAAACAAGCCATAGACTGTGAACGAGAAAGTTTACTCTTCCAGCTTACCTTCCTTTCGCCCAGGGAATTGTACATCCCCACAACGTGGTTATAGCACAGACCTGCCACAGACAGAGGCTCTAGCAGGCTAGCATGGAAAAGCAGTCCCCAGGGGAATCTGAAGCTGGCCTCCTGTGAAGTAAGGGGAAGAAGAAGATGGATATGAGAAGTAAAATGAAAGTCTCCAAAACTGTAAAGGATGTGTCATGTGGAGGTAGAACTTGGGGCAACTCATTCAAACACGCATCCATTCAACAAATGGTTGCTGAGCTCCTAAACTGTGTGGAACTCTGGGGTTAAAGCACAGATCTGTGACTGCCCACGTCAATGTGCAGCTTAAAGAGGAAGTCAGGCGTTATCCACAGAAGTTCCTAAATAACTACAAATCAAACAAAGTGTGTGAAATAGGGTGTTGGGGATTTAGCTGAGTGGTAGAGTGCAAGGCCCTGAGTTCGATCCCTAGAACCAAAAAAAAGGCATTAAATAAAAAAACAGGCCTCTATGACAGGAACTAATTGGGACATTAATTCAGACTGGAGACAAGAGTCAAGGGAAGTCTCTGTGAAAAATTGATTTGGAACTTGATGGGAACTTGAGAGTTGGAAGAAGTATGAATGACAGTGAGGCAGAGCTTGTTCACTGGAGAAAGGAGTGGCGGTCCTGGACGTAGAAGGCCTCCCATGGGAAGGTGGCGACAGAGGCTATGGAAGCAGTGCTATCGGATAGACGTTTCCAGGGCATCAGCAGCGCTCTCTGTCTGTGCTCTCCCACACACATGTGGTTCTTTCTCACCTAAAATGAAACCTGTGCCACTGAGGATTGAACTCTTAATTTTATTTTTAATTAATTTAAATGGCTACATTATACCTAGAAGCCTCCATGTTGAACGTGCAGCTCAGGAGTCTTGTATCCCGGATTAAGACTGCAAGTACCCTGAGAGCAATAGAAACCACTGAAGATTCCCCAAACTCAGAAATGCCATGATTCTGTCTATGTTTTAAAAGATGATGTAGTCTTTGGATCTGGGAGACCCATTCACAGGACTGCTCACTCTGGGAAAACGGAAATGAAGTTTATTGGATTTCTCTGTCTACCAAGAAGAGCATGTTGTAGTGTGCCCTTGTTGAGTAAACTGGTCAACAAGACTTAAATCTACTGCTGCATAATCCTGAATCAAACACAAACTAAACCAAGCGAAATATTTTTCATGATGTCCTTAACCTTGATTCTTCAGGTCAGGAATACAAGGAAAGAAGCGCCTTTTACATTATCTATTGCTGCACCATGCTGAAGAACAAAAAGCTGAACTTTAGCCCAGGGCTGTACTTTTGAGCCCATAAATGAAATGACATGAAGAATCAAGAGGATATGTGCCTTCCTGTGCAGCTGCAGCCCTCACATGTCATGCTTGACCTTGACCAGAAAAATTGACAGCACCCGAACAGAGCGGTTCAGATGACCTAGGATGGGGTCCTTCTGGGCCTAAATCTGTCCAGCATCACAACAGGGCCACCTGCCTGGGCCACGATTCCAGCACTGTGAGGGGGAGAAACAGGCAAGGTCAAGGGCCACCCCAGGCCACTATAATCTTTTGGAGACTCACTCCTCCCAGCTCCACCTAGTTAATAGTTAATAAACTGATACATTTATATGGGTACCCTGTGTGTCAGGCACTGTCATGTATGAAGGTAATAAAAATATGGACATTGTAATACTTTAAGAACTAATAAATGCTCTCTCTACATTTGTCATATATAAGTGTATGTATACATATATAAAAATACACGTATTTAGTTTTCTTAATGTCTATATTATAATTACTTTTCCCATTTACACATAAATGACCTTGGTTACAAAGAGCTAAATACCCTGTCCAAGGTCACATACTTAATCAGTGACTCCAGGGTCTCCTCACCTGGGCCACAAGGTCACTCCAACAAATGTTGTAAATGGGAGGTGCGAGAATTTAGAACAGTAGACCCAGTAACTGGTCTGAGGGAAGACATCTGTGGTGGACTGATGTGGTCCATTTGAGCAGGAGTGCCCAGCCAAACTGAGTTATCGTGGCTCTGGGCATAGACGGTCCAGCTGAAGATTATTGCCAACACAGCATAAAGGAGAATGGGAGCAGAAGATAGCTGCCAGCTGTTTCCCAGGAGAAACTCCATTGTGGTTGGTTCTCCCGAAGGGAACTCGGCTGCTCTCATTGCAGAAGGAGCTTGGCGCCTGGCTGTCCTTGAGGATGACTGCTGTTCCAGTATAGATTTCTTCACCTTTTAGTGCAGACATGGATGTGCATGAGTCATTGCCATGGACTCCCAGCCCTTGACTGGATCTTTCGGGTCTCCAGTGCACAGGTAGATGTTCTGCACTCTTCCTGCATTTGGCTTGTGTGTGTGAATGTTGTAACTTGTACTTGTCCTGAATTAAATCTGCTCTCTTGCAAACTATTGACTCTAGAAAAGTAACTAATACAACATCCAACCCAAATTTTCTTGATATTTGGACCTCAGATCATGCCCCTTGGTGTGTGAATATTGGCCTTTTGGGCCAAACAGACTATTTCCTGAGAGGTTTTGTCTTTGGAGGCCAAGCTGAGAAGAAGCAATGCATAGAACTCTGATGTCATGTTGCCAGTTTTGTGTAAAAAACAGTGGAAGAGAGCAGAGACCCAAAGCAGAGAGTGAGAAGTAGAGGGGAAATGAATAAATCCTGGTAGAGTTCAGATGTTTTGACTCTCCAGGGGCCCGGGTTTGCCCTTTTCTTCCCAAGGCCTGGATTTCAGCTCTATCTTTGACTCTGAGACTGACTCTAGAATCAAGCTTATTCCAGTGTTTTGAAGACAAAAGTCACTTGTACAGGGGTTGGGGATATAGCTCAGATGGTAGAGCACTTGCTAGGCCCTGAGTTCTGAGTTCAATCCCCAGCACCAAAAATAAATAAATAAATAAATAAATAAATAAATAAATAGTCACTCGTACAAGCTAAGACTGAGTTAAAGTAGTCAGCACCAGCTTTACCCATGATCCTGCAGGTCCACTAAATGAGGAAGTCATAGTAGCTACGCCTAAATATCTCTGTCCCCTGAGGGACTTTGAATCCAGTGATTAAAGTTCCTAGGAATCATTCATTCAACACTTTCAGAGCCCTTGGGTATTATCTGAACTCGGTGACTCTCTGTGTCCAATATTTAACTTTCTCTCTTGCCTCCAACAGCACCCAGAAGTGTGGAGACAGTCACTTTCTAAGCACTCTGTGAGCCCTCTATCAGTCTACATTTTCCAGCACACTCAACGTCCTTTGAACCTTTCTCCACTAGGCACCTACTTAATTTACATTTTTGTTAATTATTTTTCTGTAGTTTTTAGAAGTCATCTGGAATAACAAAGGGCAAAGTTGGTTTTCTAGATGGAGAATAAAGTGGGGTGACATACAAATGAACTGCTATATTTGAGATTGTCCTTCTTCCAACTTCATTATATTTTGATGTCATTGTAAGGTCATCATTCCATAAATTTCTCCTGAATGCCTCTTACTCATTAGATATGGTGCCAAATTCTGGGAGTAAGAGAGATCCATCTAATGGTGAATTCAAGCACAGTGCAAGACATTGTTAATGGCTTGCTCAACATCTGCAGCCTTTTTCTCCTGCTAATCTCCAGATGTCTGCCCACAGGTCTCCAGAGAGTAAGCTGATCCCATTGCTGGCCTGTAGACTAGGCATGATGATTCTAGAAGCCCCTTCACGCTACCAGATAGTGACTAATGCAGGATCCCAGGCCTGTGAGGGTCAGCACATGGCCTTCTCAGTTAACATGACTGGCTCGGAAGGCAACACACAATCTCTGAGATGTCGACAAGAAGATGAGGGGAAGTTTGTTATCTCTCTCTTTCTCTGCCTACAGTGAGAACATTACAGCTATAGGGGTGGAGCAATGTGATCCTTTTTCTCTCCATCATAAGGATCACTGCTGACTCTCCTATAACAAAAGACAGATTAAAGGGAGAAAACAAAACTAATTTACCAAAGTTTTATGTGACACAAGAGTCTTCAAAAAATGAAGACCCAAAGACCCTGGGAAAGGCCCGGGGAAAATAGTCTGTTTTATGGCTAGGTTCTCTGAAGCAGGGACACCAGTCCAGAAACATGATTGGACAAAAGGCTGTGAACTAATGGTAAGAGATTGAGCAGGACTTGGCAGGGCCTCTCTGTTCAGATTCTTCTTGGCCTGTCTGTGCAGCATCCCCTCCACCTAGATGGGAAGCAGAGACCCTCTGGAATGAGGGTCTTCAAAAAAGAAATGCATGACATTTCCAGGCTCTTTGGTTTACTTTGGGGATAAGGAATTTTAGTTTCTATGACCCACCTTACAGAAGACAAATTCCAGTTCTTATTACTTGCTTCAGGAGAGAAATAGAGATAGGAGATAAGAGGATGGGAAGTCAGTAAAAGACGCTGGTTATGAGACCTTTTCAATTTCATTTTCAGGTACTCAGCCCACCAAGATGGTATACTTAGGGGTGTTAGATTCTAAACCCCAACAGAGCCATCTCATATCCAAATTGAGAACAAAGGCAGCGCCAAGAGGATGACAAAGACACAGAATCAGAGAGAGTTGCACAAGCCTCCAGATCAGGTCATCCCTGAAATCATCCCCCGCATTCCCAGTGCAAATTCAGACATCCTCATTAATGAGCCCCTCCGAGCTGGTCTCATTTCAATAGGTGGAAGCAACTGAAGAGAAAGTCAGAATGCGAGGATAAGTACATTCAGACGATAGCAAAGGACAACTGGGGAAGGGCCACTAGCAATCCCAGTGGGGTAGGCTCGGTCTGGGCAGGTCAGAAGGGGTTGGGGGGAAAGTAGATCCTGGAAAGATAAGTAGGAACCAACCAGATGTAGATAACAAATGAGGGAAGTAAAGCATCTCAGAGGGAAGGAACATCTAGAGAGAAACATAAGAAGGGAAAGCAGAATGAGGTCCAACATTCCTATCATAAATTATAAGTAGAAAAAAGAAGATAAAGCTGGAGCCAGACCATGAAAAATTTGGATGCTATGAAAAGGAGCTTGGCTTACCCTGGAGATGATGGTGAGCCACTAGTGGAGGTGGGGTGGGGTTGCCACGGTCAGATTCGCATTTGGGAAGGTCCCTCTGCTGCTCAGGTGGAGGAAGAACTAGCGAGAGATGAGTACTTTGTGGCCCATACAGTGTCTGCAATGACTATTCAGCTCTATCTATATAACACAGAAAACAGCCAAAGACAACATGTAAATTAATAGCTGTAACTTTGTTCCAATAAAACTTTATTTATAAAAGCAGATGCCTGATTTACAAATTCCTATGAGATTTTATGGACTTTAAAATGCCTTCCAGGACATAGGATAATATAAGTCATCATAATCATAATCATCATCACAAGTAATTTTCACTGAGTACTTATTATATGCCAGAAACTGTACTAAACAATGGTTTACACAACATCTATTTATTTCTCACAATAATCCTACTATTGTCGTTCCTATTTTTACCAATGAGGAAACAAAAGTTGTATTTTCTGCATGGAGATGCTGAGGCTCAGGTCCAGTCCTGTCTGATTTCACAGTAAACTCTAAGCAACAATGACCAGCTGGAGGAAATGAACTTGGACATTCCCACTCTGCTGGACTCTGACTGTTGAATTCTCCCCTAATCCTCCCACACTCCCCACGAAGCACCACAGAATCTCACAGAAAGCACAGAATCCCCTGATCAAAACCCTCTGGTTACCTCCTGGCCACTCCAAGCCTTTGAGCAGCCCCTTTGTCGTTCATTGGCTTTGCCGCCTGAACCTCTCTCCCTCATTTCAGCCACACACAGCTGCTGCTGCTGCTACTCTGGATACTTCAGGGTTATTCCCACACAGGATCTCAGTGCTGGCCTCTTCCTTTGCCTGAAATCGGTGCCCCAGAGCCTTGCCCGGCTCACCCCTTTGTATTATCAGGATCGGCCCCAATGTTACTCTCTGGAGACGTCTCTGAGTCCCCCTCTAAAGTAGCTCCTTCAAGAGCTCCAGCAAGATCTTTCCTCTTGCTCTTCTAAGATTTTCCCTCCTGCCATCTATTACTGCCTGATATTCTATTATTTACTTGTTTGCTTACTAGTTTCTTATCTGTTTCTCTCTCTGGAATGTAGCTCCATAAGAGCAAGTAATAGTGTCTTGCTCACTGTTATATCCCCAGCACTGAGAATTACTGCCTAGTATATCATAGACAAAGAATAAACCTGTAGTCTGTGGCAGACAACAACAACAAAAAATCCTGGCCCTACCCCTAGAACAAAAGTCTGAATCTGAAATTATGACCCTTGTTTCCCATTTTGACACCTATATCGTGACCCATTACATTAGTGAGCTCAGGGGCAGGACTCAAACTATGTAAGTTTAGTTTCTCACAGTTCTGAAGGCTAGAAGTCCCAGACCCAAGTGAGCGGGGCTGATGCCTGCTACAGTCGCTGCCGTTGCATTCTGTACATCAGCTTCTGGCTGATTCCTCAAGCAGCCTGTCCTAGGTATTGTAGGTATTGGTACATAGGGAAATAATTCTTTCTCTCCCCCCCCACCTTCCTTCACCCTTTTTACAAAACTACAAGTCTCATAGGAGTAAGAGCCAATGTTCGCTACCTCATTTAACCTTAAATACCTCCTAAAGGCCCTGTCTCCAAGTACAACTGCACTTGATGGTAGGGCTTTGCCATGTGAATTCTATAAAAACGTAATTCAGCCCATCATGCTCAGCCTCATATAAGGGCCTGAGATAAAAGTCAAGGGTTAAATTCCAAAGTTCAAGACCACACTAGGCTTCCACACCTTATAATCGTGGTTTCTCTTTATATTTCTGGATTTATCAAGTTCTCCAGTCCTCTACTTCTCACTCTTAAAATTAATGACAGTAATGAAAAGCAGTAATGATAAGTCATTAATAGCAACAAAAGAAATGACTCTGAGTAATAAAATATGGTCTGATGGGTATAGTACAGCGCCTTAGTCACTTTTTCAACACCAAGACACCCAACACCACAATTTAAAGGAGGAGAGGTTTGTTTTCACTCACATTTTCAGTCCATGGGATGCTGGCTGCCAAGCAGAAATGGCATGTCAGAGGGGCATAGAGGAGAAAGCTGCTCACATCATGTTAGCCAGGAAGCAGAGAGAGAGGAAGGAGCCAGGGTGGAACATATATACTTCCAGGTTGTGCCCTTGGTGACCTGCCTCTTCCGACCAGGCCCTGCCTCCTAACATCACATTCAGCTATAGAGCCTCCATGACCCAACTGTTTTCCAAAAGCCCTGTCTCTGCGTACTTGAGAGTTTTGGGATTCATTCTTCATCTAAACTCTAACACATATCAGGGTTATTTCATGTGAATACCACAGTATAAGCATCTCCCATTTCACAGGTTAGAAAATAACCTGCCCAAGATCAGAACCAATATGTTCTCAAACTAATAGTCATACCAACATTTAACTCTTTGAAAGTATTTATTTCTACAAGCATGTGAAAATAAAATATTCAAAGAAAAGAATTTAGGGTCATTTAGCTAGCTGATTAGAACCACTGAAAAGACTGTGCAGTGGCCACATTTGAAGAGAATGTGGAGCAACAGTTAAGCGCACAGGATGGAATGACCAGAGTTCCAGCCCTCATCATGCCATCGGCCAACTGTGTGGATGCAGGGAGTCTACTTAACCTCTCTAGGCTTCAGTTTCTTCATGTACTAGCATCAATAACAGCACTTGCCTCGTTCAGAAGAATTAAAATAATGTGTGTAAACATGCTTAGCCCAGGGCCTAACATATTGAGTAAATACTCAATAAATAAGAGCAATTATTATACATCAGCCTGGAAGGAAAAATATCAAAATATAATACCTAGCAACACCTTAGAGGTTTGTAAACCAAAAATTTAGGCACAGAGAAGAAATGGAGAGAGAAATGTTATTCCTCTAATCTAGCAAAAGGAGACTCCAGGGAAGCAGAAATTGTGATGTATAAATAGCTATGAGACCACAAAATAAATTAATCAAGGGAATTATTCTTCCTTTCAGAGGATTTAGACTAAGGAGCAATGGCCTGAAGCTACAGAAGGAGAAATTTGGGTTAGATACAGCAAGATGAGAATGTTCTCAGCAGGAAGAGTAATTAGGAAATGAAATAGACTCCTCAGAGTTAAGATGGAGGAATCTTCCCTGGCAGTAATCAAGGAGAAAGGAACAGAAGAGGACCAGGCAGGCAAAGACTGCAAAATGTCATCAATTAGAAGGAATGGCGAACTGATTATCTCTACCCTCTTAAAGCATCTTTCAGGCAAGCCGACATTAATAACCAACAACCAGCAGTTGTGGACAGTCAGTGAGGTCTTTGGAAGGATGCAGGAAAGGATGCTGACCTCAGGGAGCTTGCAGTTCTGTGAAGAAGTAAGTTTACCCAGACACACAGAAGACAAATACACATGTGTAGGGAGTTATTATGATCTAAGCTCTAACATGGTTTTTTCTTGAATTACATTCAACTATTGCTTTGTTGTGGGATTTTTTTTTTTTTGACAGCTTTACACTGTCACAAAAGGAAATGCATGGCTAAAGTTTGGTATTTTTTTTGTAAACAGTTCAAAAGTTCTGCATTCCTATGGGTCCCGATGATGATTCTGAGATGTTACCCTGGGAAATTATTTGGGTGGGGTGGGGGGAAAGATAACAGTGTTGTTATGGCTTGTGTTTATATGTGCCTCCAAAGCCTCATGCAGTCGTAGGTGGAGCTTTCTGAGAGTTGGCTGGATCTAGAGTGTGTGATTGATTCATGATGCAGTTGTAAGATTAAGGATGCTGGGATTAGGGGTGCATGATTACTAAAGTAGCCCACTGATTGGTTTTGCACCTGCCCTAATCCCAATAGCCTAGACAGAACATTAAAGGGGCAGAAAAAAAGCTGCTAAAGCCCCTTGCATGCTTGCATGCTTTGCTACCTTCTGCCTGCCATGAACTGTTTCTCTTCTGCGATGACTGTCTGCCAGGCCACCCTGCCTTGGAGCCAGCTGATTATGGACTGAAACCTCTACAAACTATGAGATAAACAAACCTTTCCTCCTTTAACTTTGGGTATTGGCCATTTTGTCTCAGCAGTGGGAAAAGTAAGACAAATGTGAACCTTTCATATATAAAAATGAGAAAGTCACAAGACAATGTTAAGGTTGATACAGAATTGTTTGGTACAGAAAATTGGCTGAAAGGAAATCATGATAGACTGAGGGAGTGAAAGATGTCCACTTGAGATGGGATGAGATCAAAGCTAGACTTTGGGATGATTCAAAGATAGCAGGTGATTGTAGTTGGCTCTCCATCACCACATGTGGCTGCAGAATAAAAACCAACCCCTAAATAAATGACTTAAAATGATAATCTTGTATCTTAGTCACCTTTCTTTACAGCATCAAAATATCTGATATACATACTTTAAAAGAGAAAAGGTTTATTGTGGCTCATAGTTTCAGTGGTTTCAGTCAGTGGTTAGCTAGCTTCAAGGCAGAAACATCATGGTGGAAGAGCAGGTCAGAGGAAAGCTGCTCGGCACATGGGGTCCAGGAAGTGGAGCACAGAGGAAGAGCTAGAGAGGAAGGGGCCAAGCACCAGATATAATCTCAATGACCCACCCATGCACACCCAGAAGTGTGCTTTACTGATATCCTAGGCAACTCTCAAGTCAATCAAGTTGACAATCAAGATTAACCACCACATTGTGTGTTAATTTACACAATTCTGCAGGATATCTGGGTGGTCTACTGATCTGGACCAGGCTGGGCTCATCTCCCTCGGGCTTGCTTCTGCATCTCATCTTCTATGTAGGGTGACCTGGCAGGTGTCAGACAGCCTCAGTGCTTTCTCCTGGAGGTCTGTCTCGTACCTGTGGCCTCACAGAGTTCTCAGAGAACCTGCATGTGGCACAACCTCATGAAACCTGGGCTCAAAACTCAGAACTCTTCCTGACCAAGCACACAACCTCTTGTTGAAGAAGAGCAGATTCTCGTTAGATTCACACCTGACTCTTTGTTAGACTCAATCCAGACAAGTAGGTCCCCTTCATACTTGATTTTGACTGATATAATGACGAGTTAAACTCAAAGATGGGAGAGGAAAAAGAGAAAAGAAGGAGAATCTTCTGAGCTATTATTTAGAGAGAGGTGTATGGAGAACTTAGGGACAGGAGCTGGGGGTGGAACATGGTAACAAAAGCTATATGGAAATGATGGGAAAAGTAGATTCACAAAGGCTTGCTGTGAGTAACTTGGTGTTCTTCTTTGTTTCCCTGAAGAGGCTTCACATGGCTTGGCATTTTTCCTGACTTTGAACTTGCACTGCATCCAGGGCAGCTCTGTGCGGCCTGGCAAAGGTCTGGTGGGTGGACAAGACAGGGGAGCCCACTGGTGTTCGTGCTTGGCCTCATAAGCATCCCACATGCGCCTTTGCTCTGGGCTGACTGTGTCTGTGTGGCACTTAACCAAGGGCATAAATCAATCCCAACTCTAAATGAAGCCTGGAAATGAAATAGTCTCCAGAAAGAGCTGGCCAATCCATCTGACCACTCATAAATTTTGCTTTCATTTGAAATTGGAAGAAATCTTGCTCCTTTTTCCTGATTAAGAATGTCATAAATCGCCAGGATCAGAGGAACAAGCAAACTTTCTGTGGCCTCTGAAGTCTAATGCATTCCAGAACAGTATCTGCCCCACTCATAAAAGTCCCCTAATATTTTGTCCTGAGACTCAGAAACTTATTGCAGGAAATCACAATTTGCCAGCTCAGAAATTTTCTAAATTACTCTGAAAACCCATCCCCATCTTGAGACTGTACTTTCTATATGCCCTTTATCAGTGTAAGCAGGTATTTATAGAGGTTGAAGGCACTATGTGTTTGTTTTCTAATGTTAAAGAAAGAATCATTCAGTGATACTTGGCAAAGCAAGGTAAGGTGAACGTTATTCGAGACCATCATGATAGGTCCAGTGACCATAACTGGATTTTTCAGAGTGGGGAGAGAAGTGGGGCTGAACTCTGATACAGCACGAGCACGTGCAATTACAGCCAAGGAGAAGTGTGGGGAGCCAGGAGTAAAAAAGCACTGTGAAGGAGCATAAATAGCAAGGAATCCTCCAGCTAAACTGACCTAATAAGATTGTTAGTAAGGACAGGCCAGAGCAATTAGGCCTTCCCTGGGAAGTGAAGAAGGAAGAATCTAATTAGAGATGGAGGACGGGGAGATATTTGCAGGCTACCTTAGCAGAGTTCTTTGCTAAAACTAGATTTTACAAGGAAACGCACAGATGCGCCTAGGATAAGACTCAAGAACATGGCGAAAGTTTGGCCAAGCAAAGAATCTTTGCCACATGAGGAAGAAGTCATTCCAGAAATCTGCTACCCATCTCAACACCTGAAGTTAAAGAATTAGCAAATGTCCTACTCTTAACACTGATGTCTTTAAGACGTAAGTGTGGTAGAAAGGGGTGGACGGAGAAGACATGGTCCCCTCAGGAATGCCCTTTCTTTAGGGTAGTTGACATCCACAGAAAGTGAAATCTGCTGTGTGGATTTGGGTCAGACACTTGGAAACTCCTTTACTGGTACTTCCAAGTCTCAAAACCTGGCTCCATTTACAGATCAAATCACATCAAATCTCTGCTAAAAATCCTCCAGCGGCTTCCCATCTTCTTAAAACGACTTTGTTCCTAGGCACCATCAAGGCTGCCCAGGCTCAGGTCCCGAGTGGTGGTGGTCTGCGCCATGCAGCCACCCCGTGGCCCTGGCACACAAGTGATATCTTAGAACAGTCAGTAAGGATTAGTGAATCAAGACAGCCCCAGGAGGTACTTGCAATCCTACAATTCTAAAAAAACCTCTCTAGCTTTTGTCTCTGTGTCAGTCAGCTTTTTGCTGCTGGGATAAAATACCTGATACACACAACTTAAAGAAGAAGGATTTATTTTGGCTCACGATTTCAGAGGTTTTAGTCCATGGCTGGCTGACTCAAAGCAAGAAACCTCATCATGGTGAAGGGGCCTGGCAGAGGAAAGCTACTCGCCTCATAGCAGGGAGAAGCAGAGAGAGCAGATAAAGCCACAGCTAGTGATACACCTCTGAGGGCATGCCCCCAGTGCCCACCTCCTCCAACCAGGCTCTGCCTCCTAAAAGCATATTCAGCTGTGTTACCCATCTGTAGAGCACCCTCATGATCCAATAGCCTCCTGAAAGCCCCAACTCTGAACATGCAAGACTTTGGGGGGACATTTTAGATGTAAACCATAATAGCTTCTTTGTAGGCTTTGTTTCTACAGCTTAGAAGGTGCAGCCTGTGGTGGCACACATGGAAGGAAAGCCCTGCTCTCTGAAGCCATCGCTGAGAAGTCTTCATTGACCACTCCAGGTAGCAGTGTGCGTGCTCCACCCTACCTCCCTATTGCCCTGTGCACCCTTGATCTACAGCACTTACTTCACCACCTTATACACATGTGATTGCTTTCCTGTCTGGAAGACAGGAAGGTTCGCTTCCTGTTTACAGAAAGTGGATATCTGGTAAACAGATATCCACCTGGGTGCACCAAAATAAACATAATCAGCACAGCACAAAGTGGCTGAAGTACTTCTGTTAGCTGCACCTACTCAGATGAGAGGCTACCGAGTACACAGTTATTGCTCTTGCATCCCAGAAGATACCCTGCGTCTACCTAGAGGGGAGGTCAAGTCATCCACACGTTGTTATTGAGTATCATCTATCTGCCTCCTTATCAATTATCTATTGCTCTAGATCAAATTATTTCAAAACTAATTGAATTTTTAAAACACAAAATTTTCAGAGTTTAAACAATCTACAGCCATTACTTTGCCTCCTTTGTGTGATTTTGGCAGCTGTTAGTGGGGACAGCTTTTGTCTACTCCATCTAGTATCAGCTAGACCAGCCCTGTCAGATGTGGGAGGTACAAAATCACTTCCTGTTCCTGTCTGTCTGATGGCAGCTCAGATGACCACAAAGGTCTACATGTGGTGAGACGGCTCTTCCCACATCTTCCAGGCTTCATCTCTGCACACGGTCTCCCCAGCAGGATATCCTGGACATGGTGTCCCAGAGTTCCAGCAAGACGAGGCACAGCTACATGGCCTCTTAAGACTGAACATTCTCACTTCTGCCACCTTCTATTTGGTCTAAATAGTGCAAAAGCCAGCCTGAGTGTGAAGAAATAGGCACCAGTTACCATCTTTTGATTGGTGCAGGGACCATTTATTTGAGACTAAGACCCTCAGATAGTGCTCTGGGTACTAGAAATACATGGTATGTTTTGGGATTGTTGATCTTATTGGTTAATAAGACCCAGTTCTTGCTCTCGAGGATCTCAAGCCAAGGAGACAGCAAATGGATTAGTAGATAATTTCTAAACGCTAGATTAGGTGCCACAGGCATCTGCTGGTTGGCAACTTTTCTAGCCTCGGTAGTCGAGGTATTATAAACCAGGACATTTATAAAAGAATACTGTGATTCCCTCTGCTAATGAAGGGCCATGGGGGTGGGGAGCAGGGAGAACCTTTGCTTTGCTGTCCCAGGATTTTTGCACCCTCTCAAGCTCCTTCAAGGCACCCCTTCTCCATTCAGACTTCTCCTCCACAGTCGGGTCCTCCCGAAAGGTTTGCACTCACCTTTCAATTCTCAGGCATAAGGACTAATGAAAGGATAAGGTAAACACATAAGGTACAGGCATAAGGTAAAAACATAAGGCATAAGGTAAACACACCCCAGAGAACCCACTCAGTGTCTTGTGTCAAACTGCAGTGACGTTTGGTCATTTTAGCTCCTTGGAATTTTCTGTATTCCCCTCACATCCCACCACCACAGTCTACTCAAACTTATTTAATATATTGCACATGCTGTCACAAAGGCCTTGACACTAGGTCTTTCCCAACAACTGGCAGCTTTTAACATTTTGAGGCTCTTCCCAAAGCTATACATCTCTTGTCTAGGAAAAGGTGTGTGCGCATCCACATGGATTTCCCTTACAATAACAGACTTCCAAAGCTCAGGCAGGGAGACTCTGTACTGCTTTGTGGGTTTAGGGGGAAAAGGGTTGATTTTGTTTTGCTTCTTTTGTGCCTGCTCGGCACAGTGACTGACACATGGGTGAATAAATCGATGACTCAATGAATGAATGAGTCAGTCAGTGGCTATTTGAGGACAGTGTCGATATTACTTTCTGTTTCCTCTGGTTAGAGCAGAACAAGGGCAGCCTCTTGCTGCAACACAGTGTCATCTCAATGGTTAATCAGGAAAAAGGAGAGGATTCCAGAAGTATTCACAGTCAAATCCTCCAAGCTCGCCCGAGAGCCAGGGAGTCTGAGCACTTAGGAGAGGCTTTGTCCCAACAGTAACTCCTCATTCCTTGTCTCAGGCTGGATCAAGGCCTAAGCCTGTGTGAAGGATGGGAGCTTAGCCGTTGGCCACGTGACCCACCTTCTCGACCTCCATGTTTCCCTTCTGACAGAGGCTGTCCTTTGGGCCTGGCATGGGGAGAAATGTAAGAGCCACCAGAAGAAAGGCCGAACTGTCAGTCACTTCCGAATTCTTTCCTGAAGCAGGGGGATGGAGACACTCTGAGCTCTTGTGTAAATACACAGACAGAAACTTCAAAGGCACCAGTCTAAATCCTGAAATGTGGCCTTAGTGTGGCCAGGCCTGATAATTTAACAGTCTGTTTTCTCTTCTCCTCCCCTCACTCCCTGCTCCTTGAGAAACACAGAAGGCTTTGTTGATCTGATTTCATTAGTCCTCAGGAAATCCTGGAGAAAGACAGACTTGGGACAGGAGCCTGTATCCCTTGTGGCTGAGCACAGTGTGTCCATGGAACCAACTGACAGGGCTTTGTCTCCCAAATGCTAGGAACTGTGCCAGCATCGTTCCAGCTGCTGCCAACAGCAGAGAGATTCAGGGGCAAAGGTGGCCAATTAATGAGTGTCTATGTGGAGGAAGATTTAATCTACCCATATTCTACATAAGTTACTCCAGACCCAAGGATCCCCAAATAGCCTATAATCTAATAAAAATCTCTGTCTAACCTACACCTTACAAACCTATATAACACTGTATATTCAAAGAATGTTTGTCACAATAATCTCTAACCTATTACATATATAATACATATATTCAAACTGTAAGTCACATATAGTAAAAGCCAAATGATCCTATAGACTGTATAATCAAACTTTGCTACTTAACAATAGTTTAAAAGTAGGTGCCTGACCCCACATTATGACAGATGACATTTTCCCAGGCTCTGTAGATGAGGACGATGAGGATGCTCTGGAGCCACATGGCTGAGGGCAATGAGAGGCTGAGGACGAAGTCTCTGAGGACCCTCCTGGCTGTGTCTCTGTCTTTAGCATCTGCACCTATTTCATTTGAAGAAAGAGTTCAAGTATTGCTTTTACACGAAACTACTGCTCTCAATTGCCCGTGGAAGACCAAATTTGGCTGGGATGACAGAAATCTCTGCAGCGATGCTGAGAGGGAAAATTGTCAATGGTTCCTGCACTGCCAGCCGTGGGGAGGTTGGGTTCAATCGCTCAAGATAAAGAGATCTTTTGCCCCAGAGATGGTAGGAAACAGACCAGGCCAAATATGACAAACACACACATTCCCAATCAGGAGTCGCTTTATTGAGATGGACAGGAAGGGATGTCAGCAGAACTGGGGCTCCGGGTGAAGGGCTTGAGCAAGGCAGAGGGAGTGACGGAGCCGCTGCTCATGGAACAGAGTATTCGTTCTCATTCATGTACTGAGTGGTTTAAATCTGGTAACTTTCATTGGCTGGGGCATCTTCCAAAAGATGTTTCTTCTTGTGACAGACTTTGGCCACTGGGTGGTCAAGGTCACCTCATCCTCAAAGCTGTTGAATTTTTGTGTATCTGGCACCATCATCCTGCACAAAGCATCCTGGCCTTGAACTTGGAGGGCTAACAGGTGGCCAACTTTACTGAGGAATTACTGAGTCACCTTACCACTGGTGGCATTTTGCATAAACATCCCAGCTTTGTGACAGGGCTGAATGCCTTTTAACGTTTGAACTGCTGAAAAAGAACATGGGTTGGATAGAGGGAACACAGACAGTTCCAGTGGGCAGAAGACCAAGCTACCCTATGTCACAATCTTGATAAAAACATTTCTTGTTCGAAACTGTGTGTATGTGCAGAGCTGAGTAGCCTCTGACTAAAGGATTGACAGCAAAAGGGACAGATGTAATAGGAAGATGCAGGTGCCAAGCCTTTTACCCCATTTTTGTCACCCACAAAACATCTGTCTACGGCCCAGCTGAGGAGTCAGGGTTCTCAGCAAAAGCAACTTCGGGCTCCTGGGACATAACCCAGGCAACTGTTATTACAGCCTCCACATTAGAGGTGGTGTCCGCAGCAAAGCCGGTGGGAAACTGACAGTGATTTTCCCAGATATGTGACTTTCGAAATTAGTGATTTGAAGCTGACCAAGAGCAAGCAAAGCTAGAGGGCTTATTATGTTTTTTTCTTGGTAACAATTTCTCACTTTACCTAAACGTTCTGCTTTTGTGGTTTTGAGCAGGGCCTCGTGATGGGTCTGTTGAAACACGCCATGCACAAAGGGAAATAGTAACTGGGCCCAGGAGTTTGTTTTGTTTTCCCAGCTTTCTGCATCACCGTGGTGGCTTATAAGTATCCCAGTCTCCAGTTAAGTTCTTACTATTATTTTCAAAGTTTGCAGGTTCAGGAAATAAAAAAATCTCCTTGCTTAATTGTGCAACCTGTGTCAAGTACCTTTTCTCATCGTCTTAAATTTAATCTCACAGCATAAAAGATGCAGGAAAAATTTAATGTCTCTAAATTTCAGATTCTACAGATAACACCTAATTAATAAATTCCCAAGAAATGGAGAAAAAAGTTTTGCAGTACTTTGCATAAGAAGGTTCATGTTTTTCAAGATTTCTGTTAAATAAGCAAAAGTGGTTTTGTTCCATTCACTACTTATCTGATTTAACACAGAGGTACGATCTCAGTATATTCTTCATGTTTATGGAAGGAGAGACTACTTTCTAACGTTGCGTATAAATGATTCAAACATGATACGGTGTTTTAGAATGTTTACCTTATGATTTAGTGGTACAGCATTGATATTTGAGAACTAGTTATGTGATAAGCAGGCAAAATGTCACCAGAATGGCAGAAGGTGTCAATTAGGTAAAGTAATTTGTCATGGAAGCATGTTGAAAGATTCTAAATCTATGTGCACAGGGACAATTCTATTATTTAAATCTACATTTTTCCTGGTAAGTTTATGTCAATAAAATGACATAAATTCATTCTCATTAGACATAATGAGTTCATCCACCTCGACGGATAATGTGGAGCATCTGTCAGGGTGGTCTTCCAACCTGCTCATTTCTGCGATGTCGCAGAGCTTGATGGGTGGTGCCTCCTCGAGGGCGCCACCGGTTAAGGTCAGCGTGTGAAGGCTGTAAGGCCTGCCTCTCACTTGCTATCGTAAACTGAGTCGTGCCACTAAAACTGTGTCATCCCAAGTCTACTCTAAATGACTCTAATCCTTTGAGATGTGATGAGAAAAAAGAAAGGAAAGAGGAAGAGAGGGCAGGAGTAAAGAGTAATTCCTATCAGTCTTCGTGTTTGGTAATAAGGGATCAAACAACTGCTATGGCAAGAGTTCTCAGAGCTTTTAAAAAATAACCTCATTGTGGCTTTTTAAGTGGAGGGCGGGATGTTCAGTGCTTAGTCCTCGGCTTGCACAAAATATTGGAAATATTTATGCTCCATGAAAATCACTCAGGACAATACTAGAAAGCACAGTCCTGCCCTACTGGCCCCATCACTGAGAGTTACTCAATGCTCACTGCTCAGAACCCTCAATTCCTGTCCTCCTACAGCTGGTACTGTAACAAAATACCCTAAACTGGATGACGTGCTAACAACAGAGATTTATTTCTTACAGTTCTGGAGACGAGGAAGTCTGAGATCCGTGTGCCAGCAGACTCGATGTCTGGGAGGGTACATTTTTTGGTATATAGAAGCTATCTCTGTGTTGCGTCTTCATACGCCAAAAGGGGCAAGACGCACTCATGTCTCTTTTAGAAAGGCACTAATCGCGTTGATGAGAGCTCTGCCCTTACTCTCTGCATTCCGAAGACCCACATCTCCTAATGCCATCACTTTGAGTATTGAGTTTCCATCCAAGAAGATCAAGGAGATCGGTCTGTATCACAGTAGATACTTTAGGCATTTTAAGAACGTTACACACTGTAGATCTGTGGCCAACCTTTGGCTTCCTCAATGACCTCCAAAGCACAGCACGTCTCTTGAGGACCTTACAGGAATTTGGTACCAGCCTTTAGTCCCTGGGTGGCTCTCCCCCATGACAGAAGAACTAGAGCGAGTCTCCTTAATTCCCAGATTTAGGCAGGGATAAGTTCAAACTACGGTGTCTCACCCAGACATCAGATCAGAAGTTCAAAGAACAGTGAAAAAGGAAACAGTTCCAAACCCATACAGCCACTGGAGATGCACAAGGATGTAGCAAAAGGATTCGGAAAGAAGAGCAATTGGCGTAAGGCGTTGCTAAGGATGATCCGGGAGACATGGTAAGTGTAGGCAGCCAGTTGGATTCAAAAGCCCGGGTGCACACGTTAGCAAGGGCCCTGAACAGCCTCTAGATAAAGCAGACTGTGTGTCCAGGAGTCCGGGCTCCCAAGCCTGTGGTGTCTGGTGTTCCGTTTGCTATTGACAAAATCCTTCGCTTAGCTGAATTTTATTAGTCAGAATCCTGAAAAGCTCTTTGTAGGTCCATCTGTGTACTTCTTTGTAAAATCTAGTTTTGGCAAATCCCCTGCTGAGTCAGTCTTCCAACAGCTCCCTCGCCTTCCTTATCGGTCAAGGTCTTCATTGTTCACTTCCCCAGAGGTTGTCTGATCACCCAAGATGGCCTTCACCGAAAATGCTGTGAGGTAGGTTTAGCCAGAATCCTCCTTGCCACACTGTTTGTCCCCACTTATTTTTCAGTCCATAGACTCCCACCCTACTCTTGGGCTACACATTCCCAAAGGCCAGTGTTGTATTTAAATCAATCTCTCTCTCCCTCTCCTCTCTCCCCTACTGCTAGATTTCATTGCCCCGTCACTGTACCTATCATGGTGGTCTTAAATAAAATCCTCCTTGATGAACTTTAACAAATATCTTTGAATGATTTCTTTCTCTAGTGCTATGATAATTCAAAACTCAACAAGTCAGCAGACTCCCTGAACCCTGATCACCACTGTGTCTGCCTGTTTCCAGGTTGGCTCTTTAGTTTCCCAGGGAGATTCGAAGCTGATGATCACCTGCCTCCTTCTTGCCAGACTCTGTAGCAGTGACTTTACTTGTGTGCCTCAGCCGCCAAAAAGGATCTTGGACTAAAACAGAAAGATCATGTACAACAATAATATTGTTGCCTCTGATTTCTGCTTCTACGCTCCCTGGAGATTCTTGAGGGGAGGAAGGCAAGAGTAGCCTCACCCAGAAAACCAAAGATCACAAGCTGTAAGTCAGATGCTTGCTTGGATCCTTTTCCACTCTTGTCACTTGACATTGGTTTTTGAGCCTGGACTGACACTTGAGGGTTTTCCAACCCATTCTTTCAAAAGTATTTTACATTTCAAAATAGTTTATACATGTATAAACTATATATATATAGTTATATCATTGCATTATATATAATAGATGCCACCATAAAGTGATCATATAATGCAAATTTTATTTAAATAGCAATAATAATAACACTAGTATCCATCCACCTTACAGTTTAATAAATAGATCCTTTTGGAGCTGGTGAAGCCCCATGTGTGTGTCTAATGGATTATATCAACCTCTCAAGAAACCTCTCAAGAAACTGTTCTCTTAAATTTTATGCTAATCATTTCTTTTTCTGTTCTTTATGACTTTTGTCGTGGTTAACTGAAAACAATCTAATGCTTTATTTTGCCTATTTTTAAATTTTGGGTAAGAGAAATCATATTATGTATATGGCAATTCATCTTGTCATCTTGATGGGTTGCAAGTTATTAAAGGACATTTTTGGGTGTGTCTGGCGGGTCATGGATGGGTGGCCTTGAGTACTTTATATGGACCCCGGTCCCTTCCTCTCTGCCACCGTTCTCCTCTGCTTCCTGATCACCGTGAGGTGAGCAGCCTTCCTCCCCTACACCCTTCCACCAGGATGTTTCCGCTTTGGTGCCGAACAACCATGGACCAAAACCTCTGAAACTATGACCCAAATTAAACCTCTTTGCCTTTAAGTAGCAAATGTTAAGTATTTTGTGCCAGTAACGGGGAAACTGACCAATACAGAATATATTCTTTTGTAGCTTGTTCTTTTTGCTCAACTTTGAGAATCGTAATGATAAATACCACTTTCCTTTCTTGAATACCAACACAGTATGGTATTCCACTGTTTGAAAGCATCACAGATTGTGTCACTTCTATTGTAGATGGATGTTTGTTATTTCTGGCATTTGCTACTATAAAAAATACATATATATATACTCTTTTATATGGGCCATGTTATACAAATGCAAGAATTTCCTAAGGTGATGATCCTCAATTTTTTTGCAAGACTATCTGTTAAAACTTTCTAAAAGGTAAACATTTCTCAAGTATTTTTAAGTGGACCTCTAAAATCTGTAATCAAAGTTTAAACAGTTGCAAAGATTACATTTGTCATGCTGTAAACATGGTTAAACCTTATGATAATATAAACTCAAATACAACACCATTAGAGGTTGGTACTTTCTTCCCCCAATTTCTGTCCTCCAGTGAGCGTCCATCTTCTGGCAGAGGATGAAGGCAGAGGGGAAGGCAGAGGAGGGGACCAAAGGCTAGGACGGAGTTGCCTGAGAAAACAGTAGGTAACCCCGTTCCTAGACTCAGAAGGTGGGAAGTCCAGAAGGCTGCAAAACACTGAAACATGCCCTTTTGTAACTGAAAAAGTATTGAAAATAGAAAAATCACTCGACACTTTGAATTTTCTCTAAATTTCATGCAAAAAGTTACTTGGTAATCTAGCACTTTAAAAATTATTTTTCAATGATGTATCATGAGCTAACAACTTGACTAGGTCTTTTTTCGACTTGGGTGTAAGTAAAGAATTGGAAACTATTTGAATCACACAAAATTTTTCAATCATTTGAGGTAATCATTTTTTCCATTTCTGGGACATACAGGAAAGAAATTTTATCATATATCAATTCCAGAAAGCTCTACCAAATAACATTTCATTATATTTGTAATTTTTCCACTTAAAGGCACCTTGCTTAACCTGACTTGGAGTTAGAAAAAGGAAATACTATGTATTTACATTAACATCAAATTTTGCTCATCAGATGTTGATATCTTAACATAGGTTTTTCAAACATTTTCATATGAAAATAAGAAATGATTACCTAGCTTATTCTATCTATGGATAACATCCAGAACGTAACTGAACGGCCAATACTAACCGTTATCCAATAAGCCAATCCAACCAAGACAACTGTGTTTGTCTGTTTGTTCGTTTTGCTTATTTTGTGCCGAAGTTCAAGCCTAGGACCTCTAACATGCTAGGAAAGCACATCATTGACCTATATATTTAGCCTCAAATGTACTTTCTGTCAGAAGAACATCTGGCTTAATTTCTCAAATTAAATAAATATGTACTGTGAAGCCACGGCAAACATTCCCTTTTTTACTTATAACTCTAAGACAGATAATAGGTAGATAAGTAAGTAGGTGGATGAGCAGATGCATGGAAGGATGGATGGTGATATAGATATAACTTTGGCCTGAATATGTTATCTGGATGAAACAAGGTGCGGCCACCTTTAATAGTCACACAAGATTATATTTTGGAAAATAATAGGAATTTTAAAAGAAAAAACTGTTCAACGAAAATTGTCATCACTGGTGTTGGATTTAGAGTATTCTAATGGAAACCAGAATACCATATTTCTAACAAAATGCTTTGCTCTTAACAGAAAAATTTATACGCTTAGGAAACTAAAAGGTGCTCTATGCCATGTTTACAGTGTCTTGATTAAAGAAAGTTTCAGGGCAGCTGTATTTTGCATTGCCTGTTTCTTTGGTGCTTGAAAGGTTTTTACATTCCAGAACAGTGTACCAGAGTAAGAGAGGTGTGGGAGAGGATTTTCTTTTCTCTTGTAATAACAGGAGAAGAATGATTATGGAAAGGAGGATAAGAAAAGAGAACCAGCAAGAAGCTTTTATACAAAACAAGTTGCCATATTTAGAAGTGAATTTATATGGCTATTGAAGATCTAAAAATTAATTCGCTTAAACCTACTTGTACCTGCAGACTTCCCTATAAAAATCTCTATGAAGTCCCAGAAGATATAAACACTACAATCTAAAGACTACTGCCAAAGGACATAACTTAGGAAGAGAATTGAGGATCATAAGAAATGTGTGTCTTCAACTTCGATAGATGATACTAAACTGTTTTCCAAAGTGATTGTGTAGAGTACACTTCCATAATCGGCGTAGAAAGCCCCTGTGCCTGCACATTCTTCCCAACAAGTGAGCAGTATTGTCAAGATTTCTGCTCAACAAAAGTAGTGGCTGTGAAATGTTTTCTCCTATTTTAATTATCATTTCTTTCACTACTAATGATACTAAGCATCTTTTCTCTTGTTTATTGGCCATTTATATTGCCCCTTCTGTGAAATTTCTGTTTGTGTCTTAGTACATGTATCCATGGGAATCATTTAGCTTTTCTTTTGTGGATTCTGAAAAATTTTTAAACGTTCTGTGCATAACAGTACTTTGTCAATTATATATACTTAAAACATGTTCTCCTAAAATAAAATGAAATAATAAAATAAAATAATCCTCTCCTGGTTTGTGGTTTCTCTCTCCACTTTGTCTATAATGTATTTTTATGAACAAACATTCTCAATTTTAAAGTTTTTGAATTTATCAATATTTTCTTTCAAGAATTCTGTATTTTGTGTGTTGAGCAATTCTTCTTCCCTCAGTATCATAAAGGTATCTCCCATCTTTTATTTTAAAAGTTTTGAAGTTTTACCACTCACATCAAGTACCTCAACCAGCTGGAACTGATTTTTGTATCTGAGATAAAGGATTCATTTTCATTTCTTGCCATCTGGAATAATAATTGTCCTCATAAGTTAAAGACTTGCCGGTTTTTCCTCACTGTTCTGAGGGCCAGCTCAGTTACCTGCCAGGTTTCTTCCCTGTTTGGTTATATTGACCTCCTTAACTACCTGTGTGCCAAAGTCGCAAGATCTCAATTATTCTAGCTTTATTACAATAAATCTCATTACCCAGAAGGGCAAGTCTCCATCCCACCTGGGCAGGGACTTCATCAGGATGTCTTGACTGATTGTGGTCCTTTGCCTTGGTGGCATCCATAACTACACTGCTTAGCTCTCCCTTCAAAGAGAGACCCTGGGGGAGGGTCTCCAGCTGGAGATGCCGCCAGTATCCACTTCTGCATCAAATTTGAGGCCGTGCACTCCAGACAAACAAGTGCTGGTTGAGGGAGGGCTTACTAAATGTGGTAATCATTTCATCAAAGCTCGCCATTGGACTAGTGGGGACTTCTCCTAGCTGGGCCATAGATGAGGTTTTTAGGCCAGATTTTCCTTTCTAGCCCTTCTCATTTCACATGGGTCATATCCACATGGCAATTTGAAGGCTTTTCCTGTCCACTTCTGCTCCTCATTCCCTTTATCTTTCACAGCCACTATGCTCAATGAAACCTCTTTGAACTCCAGCTTCATCATGGGATCTGCTTTCGAAATAGCACAACCAATACACATGTCCTAGAAAATTTTAGAACTTCTCATCACACTCCCAAGAAAACGTGTTAAGTGCTAAAATTGGAATTGCGTTGATCTATTAATCAATTTGGAAAGAAATTAATATGTTTACAGTGCGAATACTTTCTAAACATGTTATGTCTATTTAGGATTTCTTAAGGTCTTTCAATAAAGTTTTTAATTTGTAACAGAAAACAGTGTGTGGAGAGGGCATTGTATGTGTGTGGAGAGGGAATACATTGTCAGAAGGCATTCCTGTGTGCTTTATATTTTACGTTGGGATTTTAACTAGTTGGAAATATTTTTCTTGGTTTTTTAACTGATTTGGGGGTTTTTTACTTGTTCTATTATGTTGCTGATGTAAAGAATTGCCTTACCATTTGTATCTTAGGTCCATAGACAATCTTATTAAATCTTGTAACTTCCTTTAAAAATTTTTTAGGTTTTCTTGATAGACAGCATTAACTATTAATTATAACAACTACATTTATTTCTTTCCAATCTTTGAAACTCAGCAGGATTCTTGTCTGATTCTGTGAGCAATGACTCCAGCAGAAAATTAAATAGAAGTTACATGGGGCATCCTGGTCTTCTTCTTAAATTTAAAGAGAATCCTTTCAAATTTTTTTTACTTTTGACAATGTCTCTTATGGTAGGGTTTTTATAGATTCTTTAGTTTCTTTGTACTGTTCATTTGCTAGCAGTATTTTTAAGTAATAATGAATGATACCTTAGACTCAATTTTACCCTAGCCTGCACCATCCAGCCCTATTTTTTACTCCAGTAAAAGATGTCCAGTAAAAGTGTCTTTTACTTCAGTAAAAGGTAGGGCTGGATGGTATTCTATACCAATTTTGTGCAATGTAACTGGCCAGCATTTGCATCTGATGCACTATGGTATTAGATTACTGAGTTTTAAAAATATCCCCACTGTTATATTTTATACATCTTACTTATCCTCTCCTTCTGTTTTCGATTTCTTACCCGTTCATTGGATTCATTGAATTTCTTCACCATCACTCCCCCATCTCTAAATATATACTCTTCTCCGCTTCTTTTTCTAACAAAACTGTGCCCTCTGCCCCTGTAAGACGCTGATCAAATGTGATCTCCACTGGGAAACTTCCGCCCATTCTGACAAGCACTGTCTGGGTTGATACATCAACTCTGTAACCTCATGGGCCACACATCTGAGAGCTGAACACACACCGCCGTGGCCTCTGCAGGTGCTTCCCTGTCCCTGCTGCTGCTGTATGAGACACCAGGCTTCTGCCGCAGGTGCCCCATCTGGTCTTTGAGTCAGATCCTGTCCTCACCTATCTACTTAGCTACAGCAAGTCTCCTCTCTCATCTTTATTTTCTCTTTAAATTTTTGTATCTTAATTTTACTTTTCTCTTTCTGATAGACCATTTGCAATAACAAACATGCTATTATTTCATCCAGCCTTAAAGAGAAAGTCTCCATAAACTACATATCCCCTTTTACCTACTCCTAAGTTATTTTTGTCACTTCTACAACATCCTTCTAGAATTTTCCTCAGACAATAAAAGCTATCCTTCCCCTTGGGAGGGAGATCATGCCAAAGATCAACTAAGGTTGGCCCATATCTTGAAGCAGCATTAATTTCATGGTGCAGAATTTTTCCCAAAGCTTTGCTGTGAGATGAACCTGAAACTGGTTGTCATTTGAGGCTATATCCCTGTTTAGCTTCTCCCTTGGCCTAACATTATTCCCTTCTTTGACTTTCTCTGCAAAGCATGTCTGATATTTTAAGTCACTTGAGTAAGAATGCTCAGGCATTCTGCTTCTAGGGAACCAAACTGAAGCTATTGGTACCAGAAGTGGGGTAGGTAATGAGGCTGTAAAGATGAGATTTTCAAGTTGCATCACTTCCTTTCTAAATAGCAATGAGAACCCCATCCCTGGCATCAGGGTGGATTATAGGTTGCTCCTGGCACACTCAAGCTTGATCATTTAACTTTCAATGGACTAAGGGTGGACACAGTTGGAAATAGGCACACTTGTTGGTGCTGTATCTTTGGCACTGAGAGCTGTAGAACTAATAATTATAAGAACCACGCAATTGGGTATCCATTAGAAGTGACAAATGATGGACTAGAATCTATTAATTCACAATTTAAAGCAACATGTGAAAACCATGGGACATCGTTGACCGATCTGTATCTCCTATAACCAGAAGGCAGACCAGATACCAGACGTAATTTAAAGAATCACGGCATTCCAGAGAAGCTTGGGTGAACAGCCTAGGTGAGTATCTAGTGAAAAAGTCACTAAGATTTGGGATGGGGATAAGGAGCTAGGTATACATTAATGCAGTGACCCCTCAGATTCCTCTGAGCATCTTGGGCTTGCAGAAATGACCCACCCTCTACCTAACATAAAGCAGGTGCTTTATAGTACAATGCTTGTGCTCACCAAAATATTTTTCCCCTTGTCCTGCTGGCCAGCAGCCCATAATTAGAGCCAAACCTTAGCAGAAATGACCAGGAAAGTGTCAAGCCTGCAAGACAGGGAAGGAATTATATGCTACTGGAGCTGCAGGATCTTGCTAACCAGAAATCAGAGAACATGACCAGATATGATCCCAGCATGCTAGACAAATGGGAGACTATGAACCTAGATAATGGAGCACCGTGAACGTGGGACTCTTCTCTGTAACGCGATATTTAACATCGGACCAGGACCCCAAGTAATAGTCCATCATTAGAGTGATTCTTGGGAACTTGGGAAAAGTAAGCACCCAAATTGTCGAAGGAAGAATGCCAGAGCAGACGTCGGAAGTTATGAAGGAAAGAATCATACACTTCAGACAAGTGGGGACGCTACAATATGTCCACTGTGGAAAACCCAGAAAATATACCAAGATGATGTTTTATTGGGATTATTCAGAACACAATCTTCTTGCCAAAGTGACATAAAAACAAATGCTCTTGTGAGACAGTCACGGCCAGTGCAAAACTGAGGGGTAACTGCCCTTAGAGGCTGAGTGATGTTAGGGGATGTTGTTCCAGAAAAGGCCCTAATAGCAATGAGGAAGAAAGAAAGCCAGAAAAGGAGAAGCTAGAGCAGCATCCAGCAGTGAGAAAAACAACAAATGTAGTTATTACAGTGGAAAGCAAGACTGAGGTGGCAGCAGAGGTACCTGGACCTCCCAGACCTGGGTAACGGCTCACAGAACTCGGTGCTTTTAGGGGCAAAACGATGGACCATTAGAAAGCGTAGTACTTAAAATACGCAATTGAAACATTCCTAAAAACAGATGATCAGACGCCTAAGTGCCGCTGCTCTTGTGGAAAATCTTGATTGCCCAGTTTCCTGCTCTGAGAGTTCTCAGATCCAGAACACATCAACGGAAAGGAAGACCAGATCTCCACACACATCAAAGAGCACCCTGCAAGGCCACAGGAGTACCCTGGTTTCTCAGTCCTTCCCCCCAAACAAGCAAATAATTGCAACGACTACAAACAGGCAAGGAGTAGGACTCAAATAATCGTACACTACGGAAAGGGGACCACACCAATCGTTGAAAGGTGTAGGATGCAGAGTTTGAGTGGACTCTTACAACCAAGGACCCAAAGTTTTATCATTGAGCTGTTATAGCAGGGCCCTCGGGGGTCAAGCAGTAAGTAGCATCCTGGCCCAAGCCATCTTACAGTGGGTCCCTTGGGGCTACAAACTCACCCATTGTTCCTTCTCTAATTCTTAGATAAATGATCAACATCGCCGTACTTAACACTCGGCAAAACTTCTCCATTGGCCTGTACAGTGAGAGCTGTGGTAGCAGGAAGGGCCTCAGAAAGCCCCTGAACCTGCTCCTTCCTTAAAGAGCGTAAATCAGAAGCAAGCGATCATCTGACAGTATACGGCAGATACTAGCGCCGCCCTTGGGTACTGAGGAATGCAGAGGTAATAGGATTTACCGGGTCCCATTTAAATCAAGAGGCTAAAACCTGACAGATGACAGTAGGTGTCAGGGAAGGATCGCGAGCCTGACCACAGGCGGTCTGATTTGCAGCTGCTGTGCCAGCTACGTCATCTTTGGGGATGAGATTAGCACAGCCGGCAGTACACAGCGTGGCTACCGATCTAAAGAATGTTCTTTTACAGCTACAAGAAAGGACGGTCAGAAGCAGTTTTCATTCCCATGGACATTCCCAGTGCTGTTCTATGTTCCTATTCTCTGTTGTGATATGAAAGGTGGTCAAAAATATGGTGAACGTTTAAATATAAAAATGTATTACATTAAAGGATACACTGTTGTCAATCACCCTCAGAATACTCCCCCCGGCTTCAAACACACTTATCGTGTCATTCTTGTCACTTTCTGAAGCAGTTCTGTACATCCTCTTTCATGAGTGTCTATATGAGATGTGATCAAAAATAGGGTGAATGTTGCTGCCTAGCACCATCCAGAAAAAGGAAGATTTGTAAAGGTATTTTGTTGTGTCCTCATCCACCTTATTTATGTGACTTCTGGCTCTTCCCCAAAGTCAAAATGAAAGGTAAAATATTTTGAATTGATTCAAGACATCAAGGCAGCCACAATACTTCTCAAAGGTACTATCAGCCCTATCAAGTAGGCATATCAATAAATCAGCTCATTTGAGTACAGTGTAATGAATGCTAATGATGTGAACTGAATCGTGTCTTCTCTAAAGTTCACAGGTTGAACCCCAATGTAATTGTACATGGAGACAGAGCCTGGGCGGTTAACCCTTCTATGTTGATTTCATTGGATTAGGAAACACAGAGCAGACTAGGAAAGCACACCCCTGGGCCTGTCTGGGTAGGTCATGAAGATGTGGCCTTGGGTAATATATATCATCCCTCTCTCTGCTCTGGCACTCGTCTCCAGCTCCACTTCCCAGCAACCATGAACTAAGAATCTTTGCTCCACCATTCACTTCTGCCATGATGCTTCTACTTTGGAGCCAGCCTGCCATGGACTGAAACTGTGGGCCAAATTAAACCTCTTCTCCTTTAATCTGTGGGTGTTGGGTATTAGCAATGAGAAAGTGACTACCGAAGCAGGGTTCTTATGGAGGTGGGGATATCCCCCTTCTCTCCCTCTCCTCACTCTCTCCTTCCTTCCCTCCTTCCATGTGCACAAAGAATTTGTGAGGATGCAGTGAGAAGGTGGTCACCTTCACCCCAAGGAAAAGGCTCCTTCAGAAATGAACCCTTGCCAGCACCTTAATCTTGGACTTCCAGGCTCTGGAACTGTGAGAAAATAAATTTTTATTCTGTGGTACTTGTTAGGTGTCTTGAGAAGACTGAGTGTAGTGGACTTATTATTGTGGTCAACTTGAGCAGGAACGCCCAGCTGAATTGACTTGATGTGGTTCTGGGCAGAGAAGATCCACTGGAGGATTAGTGCCCACACAATATACAGGAGAACGGGAGCAGAAGATGGTGGCCGGCCCCAGGAGAAGCTCTGTTGCGGCTGGTTCTCCTGAAGGGAACTCGGCTATTCTCATCCCAGAAGGAGCTCAGGCCTTGCTGTCATCGGGATGGCTGCTGTTCGCTTCAGGGGAGCTCTGGTCTTCATCTCTGCTGTGAGCATCTTATCCTGGTTCCAGCATACATTTCTTCAGCCTTTTAGTGCAGACACGGTTGTATACGGGACAGTGCTGTGGGCTCCTAGTTCTTGACTGGATCTTTCGGGTCTCCAGTGCACAGGCAGATGTCCTACACTCTTCCTGGATTTGGCTTGTGTGTGTGAACGTTGTAACTCATATCTGTACTGTATTAGATCTGCTCTCTTGCACACCATTGGCTCCAGAACAGTAACAAATACGCTCAGACAGCTATGATACAGAGAGGGCTGGATCCTTTGTTTCTTCTTTGCAGTGAATGATGGCATATGTCTCAGACACGGCTAACCAGACACAAATGCCTTAGGCTTCAAGGGTGGGCTATGGAGGTGAGGAAAAGCAGCAACAGAGAACCCGTACTAGTAGCAGGTGGCCACAGCTCTGACGCCAACGCTTTCCTCCCAGAGGGGGCGTGGGCACCACTCGAGTCCAGTCCGCACGCAGAAGCACCCGAGTCTCAGGCTGGCTTCCTTCTCCTCGGCAATGGTGTCCTTCTTACAAAGACATTCCTTTTAGGCAGTTTAATTTGAAGCTAGTTTACTCACAAATCCTGATGTTTAAAAAGGGATACAGGAGGACCACAATGGGCTATTCATGTGTCCAGTCACGGGGAAGCTAGCCTCAGGGCTACACCCCAGCCTTTCCCTTTTTCTTAGCTTTCCCTCTGTGGCCGGGGTCCTGGAAGCCCAAAGGCTAAAAAGCATATTATCACCAAAAATAAATGTAAGTACACAGGTATTACGGTAATGAATTCTACAACTAAAGGCAGGCACAAGGGGGTGAACTCTTCACTGAAGAGGACTGGGCTTTGACGAGGTCAGTTTCCACTTATGATCATAATAAGGCTTTTCTTGGTTTCCAGTCATGGAAATCACAATAGATTCTTCGAGACAAAAATGGAAGGGGAAACAGTTCCTTCACCACTGATATTCAACTTGAATACCAAAATTGCCTTTCAAGCTAAGCAGGTCTAATCCCCCTACCAAACAGAGCGAGCAAAGTAGATGGGACTTGAAAAGACCACAGGAAATGAGATTGGCAGTAACTCTTGACAACAGCCCTAGTTAAAGGACTTAGGAAGGTTAAAAGGAGATGAAAAGGAAGAGTTGAAAACTTATCCACAGAATATGTATAAACACGAGGTGGAAAGCAACTGGACGCCTCCTTCTTTCTCTCCCTTTGATGAACGCTCTAGGTGCAGGGCCGGGGATCCAGGGCAGCAGCTGATGGGAATGGAAATGCAGCGCTCCTGTGCATGAGCTTCAGGTCTAAATTTTATTAGCGAAAGTGACAGGGACCCTGCTTGCAATTTGATTCACAGGAGTCGACTGTGTCTGATGTTTTACTAACAATTTGAGTAAATATGCTGAAACCAATATGTTCAGCCAGGTGCTGAGCAAATTCACCCCAGCGTGGAACGGGCCTGCACAAATCCGTGTCCCCAGATGGAAGTGCCGAGTTACAAATTAGTGCAATTCAAACAGAAGAGGTTTGACCAGGGGACAGCTTGAGGAGATCAAAGGAAAAGCGGAAGGGAAATTGGATACAGTCGCAAGCCGGTTCATTAGAAGGCAAAGGGTACTCAATTACTTTGTTCCAGTTTTTTATCCCCTTCAAAGAATTGGGTTAATATTCTCACTATTCCAGGTTGACCCTAAACTTCCCGCACATACATGAAAGCTCTAGGCTACACTGATGCATTAGATACTAAGGCATGTTCCTCTATCTTTGTTTATCTGAAACAAGGCACAAAATTCCAAATCAGAATCCTGTTCTAAATAGTATTTACATAGAAATGTCAGCAAGAAAATATGTTTAAGCATGCGGCCTCATTTTTGTTTTCACATCTATATATTTACTATGTTCTTCAAACACTAAATTATTTTTACAATTGTAAGTAACTGACACAATCACTTTTTAATTTTATACCATTTCATCTCTCTCTTTACACATGTAAAATCACAGTGATTTAGTTGGTTACCTCCTATGTTGGGGGTCTTGCCCAGAAATAGAGTAGTATATATTTTTTAAAGATGAATTGGAATCAGGCACTCAGTCAAGGGCGAGTTGTTGACTGTACTCGGTGTACAAAGGATGAAGAGGGACAAGTATGCTGAGGCAGAATGTTAACAGTATTTACACCCTAAAATTCAATTTGCCACCAAACAATATAGCACTAAACTCCCCTAAGTGGGGCTCTAGAAGGGAACAGGAAAGAGTGCAAGACCACAGAACAGATAACTGACTAACTATGCAGAATGAACTCAGGGAAGAGGGGCAGCATCCAGAATGTGGGGTCCCCAGAGAAACATCTAAGCTGGCGGCAAATTCAGAGATATTAAAGGACATATTCCAACCGTTCAGGGACGCCTAAGAGGTGCTCAAAGGAATCCTGTAGGAAGAAATTCATGCTAAAGAAGAAGTTTCATGAGAAAGAGGAAGGAGGGGAGAGGAGGAGTCAGGTAGAAATGAGACTCCATCCAGGATGAACAGAGGAGGGAATCTGGGTTTTGTTCCACAGGAGTGGCCCACCCGCTGCATGGCATTGATTGAAAGGTACCAAAAGCCTTACTCTGAACACGCTGAGGATGCTCAACACAACGTTCCCCTCTAGAGGAGGAAGCAACACAGAGATCAACAAGCAAAGCTCAGTGTGGTGGTGCACGCCTGTAATCCCATGATTCTGGCAGGCTGAGGCAAGAGGATCACAAGTTTAAGCCCAGACTGGTTAATTAGCAACTTAGCAAGTCCATGTCTCAAAAAGTAAAAAATTGCTGGGGATGTAGCTCAGTGCAAAGATCTGTGCTGGAAAAGAAAATCAAACAAAATGATGCTATGGTTTTACACAGAATAAAAACAAACCAAAATGATACAGTGATATGGGGCTATTTTTTGGACCTATGGGTCAAAGAAGGCCTCTCTGAAAAGGTGACCATTGAAAGGTAAGAAAATGACGAGTAAAATTTGCCTATTGTTTTAGAATGCATGAGCCCTCTTTTTAACTATTTACAAACCTTAAAATTTTTGAAAAGGTTCTATTATTATGATATCCATTCATAAATAAAGGACACTGAGGCAGAGACATGTTGCCTAACATCCCTGGCTAACAACTGTTGGATTTTAAACTATGAAATAGTTTTTAAACTATGAAATAGGACTCTGAATCCTCACTCAGGAACATTTATTCAAGTAAAAAGCGATGTCAGTTTTATGAGGAAGCAGTCACATGAGGGAGTGGGGCAGGCCGGTTGCAGGCAGGGGAAACAGGAAGGAATATCGAGAAGGCAACGCTGTCCGGAGCGGTAAAGCAGGGCAGGGCGCGGAGGGCTTGGTGCGAAAACCCAAGCGACCCGCAGAGGGCAGCACACACAGGGCTTTAGAAACCGTGTGAGGATGTTTTTGGTTGGTTGGTTGGTTTCGTTTTATTTGCAAAATGATTAAGGAGCAAATAACTGATTCCTTGATTTTCATTTTGCAGCTAAAGAAGAATGAGCACCTCACTCTTAACTGATTTAGATGATGCAACTTGAAACTTTTAAACTGATGACATTTCAATCAGACCTTTTCTTTATAACACTGTAGACATTCAGGGATGTTCGGATGAGATGAGTGTAGTTTACATACGAGATGAATACGAATCTTTGAGACCAACCTATACACCACATGCAGTAGGGAGAATAATTTCTCCTTCCTCAAAGATGTCCACATTTTAATGTCCAGACCTATATAGTGAATAATTGTAGTGATACATTTACATTTCACTGTAATTACAATAATATTTCACTATACTTATAGTGAATACATTATGTTATACACAAGGGAGCACTAACATTGCAGGCATAATTCAGGTTGGTGATCAAATTTGAAACACCCCATTTATAAATCCACTCCAGCTTCAGTAAACACTTGGATGTTAAAGACCTAATTATCAAATCTTTTAGGAGACAATATAGAAGAATAGTTTTATACCTTTGAGGTTGAAATGATTACTTTAAACAAGGATCCCTATCTCAGGGTGGTGATCCTACACTCAGAAAAAAGTAAAACTAACAAGGAAATAGTGGGAGAGAGTGAAATAATGAAAAAATATAATCGCAAGATAAGCAAGAAAAGACAGATTGAACATAGAAAAAGTGGAACAAATAAAAACAAGTAGCAAAATAGCATATTAAAATCCAAATATACTAGTAATTATATAAAATGTCAACAAATTAAGTGTCTGATTAAAAATTAAGGATTGCTAGATTGGATTAAAAGAAAAGTCTATGCTACTTACAAGAGCTATTCTTTAAATACTAGAATACAGAAATGTAAAAGGAAAATATGTGTAATCAACATGGAGTGATGCAGACCTTAAGGCAAGGAATATTACTAAATATTTTAAAGTACAAAGAAGTATCATTAATATTAATATAAGAGTAAACAATATTTTAAATATTAATAATAAAATAATCAATCTACCAGAATATTTTAATCTAAACTTGAATGTACAAAATAATATATCTTCACAATATATAAAGGAAAAAAATGATAAAATTCAAGGGAGAAATATAGGAAACCATAAACATACTTAAAGAGTTTAACATATTTCTCTCAGTAATTGAGGGGACATCAGATAAAAATCTTATGCTATGTAAGGTTTGGACACGTATAGAACATTGAATACAAGTGGCTTATAGAGAAGAAAACATCCAATAAACTGAAGAAAACACTCCTTTTTGCATACTCATGTAAGTGTTCAAAAATTAACTATATGTTTTACCTTAAAGTCTCAACAAATTCAAAATTATTTAGAGCAGAATGTATTCTCTGACCATAATTAAAGTAAGCAAAAATAGAGTGAAAATGCTAACTGGAAAATCTTCGAATTTTTAAAAATTTTACTTTTATAGTCTCAAATAATTCAAGGGTCAAACAAAGAATAAAAGTAAATAAAAATAATTTAAACTGAATGATAGTAAGAATGTAAGCTATCAAAACTTTTGATAGCTAAAATCATGCCTATAAGATAACGTATATATGCAATTTATTAAATCAGAGAGGAAGAGAGGCTAGAAGTCAGGGATATAAGACGACAAGAGGGACAAGGCAAGATGGAAACGGTGAAGATAAAATCTTAAATTAATAAAATACAGCACAAATATATAATGAAGAGAACAAATGAAGCTGAAAATTGATACTTAGTTAATAAAATTAATAAGTCCATAAAACACATCAAAAGGAAAATAAATCACAAAAAAAGCAAACAGGAACATGATTACAGATCCTATGGACACTAAAAATAATAAGAGATTATGAGCAATTTATACTCATTGTATACCCACCCCAAAATCTTATTACAGTAAAGACACATTGCCCAAAACAATGAGATGAGTGTGTTCAAAGCAGGGAAGGACAATATGTTCAACATCTTGAGAGGGATTGTATTAGTTACTCTTCTAGAGTCAATGGTTTGCAAGAGGACAGATTCACTACAGGACACTTACAAATTACAACATTCACACACAAGCCAAATGCAGGAAGACCACAAAACAGCTCCCTATGCACTAGAGACCCAAAAGATCCATCAAAGGCTGAGAGCCCGCGGCAATGCCTCATGTAAGTCCATGTCTGCACTAAAAGGCTGAAGAAATCTATACTGGAACCAGGATGTGACGTTCACAGGAGATGAAGACCAGAACGCCCCCAAAGCAAACAGCAGTCATCCTGGATGACAACAAGGCCCTGAACTCCTTCTGTGATGGGAAAAGCCGACTTCACTTCAGGAGAACCAGCCACAGCAGAGCTTCTCCTGGAAAACAGCCGGCCCCTGTCTTCTGCTCCCGTTCTCCTTCGTCTTGTGTCTGCAATAAGCTTCACGTGGATCCTCTACACCCAGAACCACACCAACTCAGTTCAGCTGGGCGCCCTGCTCAAGCTGACCACAATAAGTCCACCACAGGGATTAATGATAATGTGTCTTTTGCTGTAAATTTTTAAATTTAAACATCCACATTTAATGCACTCCACACTGACCAAAAGTTTATGGCAATTCCTGTCAAATACAAACATTACAGTGGACACCTAACTACCTTACTCACCAGATCTGGCACTGTGTGACTTCTGACTCTCCCCACAGTTAAAATGACCATAAGAGATAAACATTTTTAATTGATTCAGGACATTGAGACAGCCAAAACAGTGGAACTAAAGACACCAATGAAGGAGGACTTCCAGAGCTGCTTCAGAAAGAGGAAAAAACTATGAGATAAGTGTGTTCCAGCAAGAGGTAGTATTTTGAGGGAAATTAATGGCAATTTCCTTTCCATAATAATTTTTTAAATGTAAGTGTTCACTGTATTTTTGATCATACCATTTAAAATTTAAATAGGCAACTTTTTACAAAACAACAAAGCTCACACAAGAAGAAAAATTTGAATATGTCTGTAGGTAATAAAGATATTGAAGTGATTAAACTTTTCCATAAAGAAAATTTCCCATAAAATGGTATCACTGGTGAACTCTTTCAAACATTTAAGTAAGAAATAACATTAGTGGCTGGGGATTTAGCTCAGTGGTTGGACTGCTTGCTTGGCAAGCCCAAGGCCCTGAGTTCAATCCCTGACACCAGTAAAAACAAAAAAAAAAAGGAAATGACATTAGTATTACACAAATTCATTCAGAGGATAAACAAAGAAGATGTTCTTTACAAGTCTTCTGTGTTAAATTTTCAGAGAACCAATGGTTTTAAGAGAGCAGATTTAATGGAGGACATTTAATAGATTGCAATATTCACCCAGAAGCCAGATGCAGAAGGTGCTGAATGTCCATCTAGGCACTGGAGACACAAAAGATCCAATTGAGGGCTGGGAGCCCACAGCACTGTCCCACGTACGTCCGTGTCTGCACATGATGGCTGGAGCCAGGATACGATGCTCGCAGCAGAGATGAAACCAGAGCTCCTCTGAAGCAACAGCAGCCATCCTCGAGGACAGCAAGGCCCCGAGCTCCTTCCTCGATGAGAACAGCTGAGCCCCCTTCAGAAGAACCAGCCGCAGCAGAGCTTCTCCTGGGAAACAGCCCGCCAACTAGCTACGGCTCCCACTCTGCCTTATGTTGCATCAGCAACAACCCTCAGGTGGATCGCGTATGCCCAGCATCACACCAACTCAGTCCAGCTGGGCGTTCTGGCTCAAGTTGACCATACTAGGTCCACCACATCTTCTTATAAAGTCAGTACATCTTTGATCTCAATCTGGTGAGGACTTGCAAGAAATGAATATGAATATAAATGAACATGAATATAAATGAAAAATACTAAACAAAATGTTTGCAAAACAGTTCAGCATCATATAAAAAGATAATACACTATAACCACACGTGCTTACCTCAGGATTATTATATATTTAATAGTCAAACATCATTGAATGTAATCTATCGTATTAATAGGAAAACATAAGAAAATTATGTCATCATGTTACTGATGCAATAAATTGATAAAATTTACCATTGAAAATTTGCAACAAACTGAGCCTAAAAGGGAATAGATTAAATTTTTTATTAAGGGCACCTACCAAAATCATTTCAGAAAGTATTTTATTTAAAGGTAATATATTCAAAGTTATAATGCAAAACCAATAAATAAATAGTATAAAGATTGCAAAAAAGAAACAAAATCATCTTTATTCACAAGATAACATTTTAGATATAGAAAATCAAAAGATGTACAGGTAAGATTGAATGTGTACATAAATTTTGCAAAATTGCTAGTTAATAGCTTAATTATAATCAATTTTGTTTCTCTCTGTAGATGAACAATGTTAGAAAAACTCAATTTAAAATGACACATTTTAGTATAACATAAAAACTGTAAAATAACTAGCAATTAGAGAAAGAAAAGAGAGGTAAGACCTCTATACAATAGCCTACTGGGTAAAACATTTTAAGGATCCCAAAATGGAGCAATGTATCATGTTCACAGACAGAATGACGTTATAATGATCAATTCTCCTCAACTCAATCATTGAGATTTAATCAATATCCCAGAAGCAATTGCTGTACAAATTGACAATTTGGTTTAAACATTTTTAATCACAACAGAGGGTCAAAGAAAAGTCAAGACAATCCTGAAAAAAACAAAGCAAGAGGATTTATGATATCAATTATCAAGAGGTACCATGAAGCTATCATAATTAAGAGAGAGTAGCATTCACATGAATCTAGACAAATAGGTCAATGGAATAGAATAGAGTCCAGAAATGACCAACACATCACAAAGAAATAATGGATCAATTTGATACCCAAATGATCTGGACCACTACCTCAGAAAATACATTAAAAAAATCAATTCCAGACACATTGTAGATCTAAGTATGTAAAGGAGAGCAGTAAACCTTTGAAAAGGAAACATGGGGGAATACCCCCAACACTTCAGGTAGGCAAAGAATTTTAAAACAGGACATAAAAGTCATTAATCGTATGGGAAAAGATTTATACATTGGACTGCACTCAAATTAAAATTTTATGTTCCTCTAAAGACACAAGCGAGATAGTGAAAAGTAAGACACAGACCAGGGAAAGACCTACCCAACAAATAACTCAGACTATATCCTATGAATCAGGAAGAAGATTGATGACCTATTTTCATGCGTAAACTTATAAAAGGCCAATAAGCATATGAAAAGATACTTGACTCATCAGCTATTGGGGAAATATATATTAAAAGCAGGGCATGGAACGACTACCATCAAACAGATTGAAAATGGGCTGGGGGTGTACTCAG
>PVJO010001773.1:0-161561 GCA_004026905.1 Hystrix cristata | reverse complement strand
GACAATTTTAACTCTTCTGGAAAGATCCCCAGTAGGGGAATAGCTGGATCAAATGGAACCTCTAGTTCTAGTTGTTTGAGGAATCTCCATATTGATTTCCACAGTGGCTGGACCAGTCTGCATTCCCACCAACAGTGGAGGAGGGTTCCTTTCTCCCCACAGCCCCTCCAGCATTTGTTGTTGGTTGATTTTTTTCATAGATGCAATTCTTTCTGGAGTGAGATGGTATCTTAATGTTGTTTTGATTTGCATCTCGTGAATGACTAGTGATGTTGAATACTTTTTCATATATTTATTTGCCAGTTTTATTTCTTCATTTGAGAAATGTTTATTCATTTCAGTTGCCCATTTTTGGATTGGGTCTTTAAATTTGGGAGGTTTCATTTTTTCGAGTTCTTTATATAGTCTAGATGTTAGACCTTTGTCTGATGGATAGCTAGTAAAAATTTTTTCCCATTCCGTGGTTTTTCGTCCTGCTCTGTTGGTGATTTCTTTTGCTGTGCAAAAGCTTTTTAATAGCATGTGGTCCCAAGCACTGATTCTTTGTATTGTTTCCCGTGCGGTCTGGGTTCTGTCCATAAATTTTTTCTCAAACCCTATGTCTTCAAGGGTTCTTCCTATTCTATTCTCCAGTAAATTTAGTGTTTCTGCTTTAATGTTTAGATCTTTGACCCACTTTGATCTCAGTTTAGTGCATGGTGAGAGGCATGGGTCTAGTTTTAGTTTTTCGGCATGTGGTAAGCCAATTTGTCCAGCACCATTTGTTAAAGAGGCTATCTTTCTTTCAGTGAGGATGTTTGGCTCCTTTGTCGAAGATGAGGTATTTGAGTGCATTTGGAGTTGTTTCTGTATCTTCCAATCTATTCCATTGATCCTCAGGTCTGTCTTTTGCTGGCATATAGAAAGTAGTTATAGCCATGAAACGGATGGGATCACCAAGAAAGTTAACACAGACGAAAAAGAGAGGGGAACTAGGAACTGAGCCCTGATATATTCCACTATTCAGAGGCCAGAGAGAAGAAACTAACAAAGGAGCCCAAGGAGGAGAGACCGAGAAGGTGTGGTACACTGGAAGCCAAGCATGGAAAGTGTATCAAAGAACAGAGAATAAGCAGCTATGGATAACTAACCATGAGCTGTAACAACACGCAAGTAAGAGAGACCTTGACAAGAGCTGTTTCCATGGAGAGGTTTGACAACAGGCCTGATTAAGCAAGTTTAAGAGAAATCAGAAGGAAATAAATTGGAGATAATGAGCATAGATACTGTTTTCCAGGATTTTTGTGGTGACCAATGCAAAGAAATGGGGTAGCACCTGGTGAGAAAAAGAATCCTTATTTTAAAATGGGAGGTTTGTAGTAGGTTCCTAAGAATGATCCAGTAAAGAACAAGAAAATCAGTGATGAAAATTGAGAGAAGAATAGAGTTGCTACAGTCATGAGCTGAAAGACCAAGAGGAAGCTGGGTGAAGCCGGACCAGCTTTAGCTAGGAAAGGCAGAGTGTGAGATACAAGATGCTGGCAGGGAAACAGCCAATGATAGCCTCTGCTGAAGTCTTCCTCAATATAGTACGATGTACAGTCACCAGCTCAAAGCAATGTTGGAGAAGGTGTTGGAGGTTTAAGGTGTGAAATCATTGTCATTTAGGGGCATGAAGAGAAACGGTACTTCACTGATGTTTTAGTTTAAAGAACAGTCTCCGAAATTATAAAATGTAATACAATTCCTACTAGCTCAAGTGAGGAAGGAAAGAGAAACACATATGACTTTGTTGACAATAGGCAGCTGTGCCATATAATAAGATATTATCTTATATAGCACCTTTTGAGGATTTTTACAGCCTAGAACAAATATTTGCAGTAAGAAGTTTCCCAAGAATTGCCCATGACTGGTACAATAAAAGGAACAGGATATCAGTCTTGAAAGAAAAACCATTAAAACTCTTTTCCACAGTAATTCAAGGCCAGATCTCTCCTTTTTCCTCCTGTGCCATAAGATGGTGGTAGTCAGAGTCAATGTAGAGCTGGAATCAAGAATGTTAATTAAAACCAGGAGAAGAGAAAGCAATGAAAAAGTGGAGTGTTGGAAAAACACAGAGTCAAGATACGAGGTCAATGGAAAGCAACATGATTAACACTTCAGATCCCCAGGGACAATTGCTTTGGTACTCCATGGACAGCAGAAGGCAGTGTCTGGGATGGGAAGTGTGGCCCCCTGACTAAAGCAGAATCCATCACCAGGTAGATCACTGTGCAAGGGAGAAGCACTCAGAGATTAGGGCTTGGTTTCACTTTACCTTGGCCTAAAACTTGACCTTTCCACCATGACCCTGCCCATTTTTCAGTGAGCTCTGACTCTTATGCAATTATAAGGCAGGAAATTCTCAGCCCTTGAGGGTTCAAGCAGTCTAAAAGGTACCATCTGAAGACATGGGAATGTTGTCCTCACTAGTCCTCTGTCCAGATGTCGCTGATGTTCTTGGCAAGGGAGCATTTCAGACTTTGGAGCTTCAAGGTCAAATGGCCCCACGTGATTATAAAACATTCCTATTCACCCTTTCAGGAACAGCCTATTTTACCCAAAGGAATACAGAGTGGTCATGTGGGAATTAATAGTGTTCTATTACTAATGAACTGCTATATAACAAACTGTCCCAAAATTTAACGTCTTAAACACACATTCACTGTCTCACATGTTCTGTAGTCAGGAACCTGGGTGCTGCTTTAGATGATCAACCTTAATTGGAGCTACAGTCATTGCAAGCTCCACTGGGAATGGTTTGCTTCCAAGCTCGTGTGCTTATTGGCAGCATTTAGTTCCTTGAGAATCACTGAACTGGATTCCTCAATCTCTAAAAGTCACTCAAGTCCACAGTTCCTCACTGGATGTTGACCGGAGGCCTCTCTCTGTCCCTTACAGATGGATTTCAACAGATCAAGTAACAAAATGGCAGCTGATTCCATTTGAGAAAACAGATGAGAGGGCAAGCGGGGAGCGAACAAGATAGAAGTCATAATCTGATCTTGGGAGTGAGATCCATTCTTCTGCTGCATTCCATTTGTTAGAATCCAGTCACTAGATTCTAATGGGCCTTGTTAGAATCCAGCCTACAATCAAGACAGGGGCGAAGTGAGGCATAGATTGCACAATCATGTGATATGAGTAGGTGGGGCTCATTGAAACCCATTTTAGGGACTGCTTACCATAATAGTGAACTCAAAAACTAATTGAAAGTAACTCCTAGAAACTAACTTTCAGATTATTAGCCTCCATTCCCATCTCTGAGCAAAATAAAGCTCAGAAATGAAATGAACGGTGCCAAGCTGTGGTCTTTTAAAATACTGCCTTGTCAGGCTGAGGTGAAACCCCAAAGGGGTTGTCTCATTTTTAAGGCACACAAGACACTAGCTGTAGCCTTTGATCTTTCTTTTGGCTCAGGGATCCTGCTCCACATATTACTCAAGCTCTACCCAGCTCACTTGGTCCTTCACAATACATCCTCTTTGGGCAGCTTTATTTCACTCATTGCCAGTTGCTACCATACTTCCCTCTCCAGGGGCCTCTCTCCTGTCAGGAATACAGTGCATTTTGCCTCCTGTCAGGAGATTTCCCCCAGAAAGGTGAGTGAGTAGCTCATGCTTCTCTCAAATTCTAACCTATTCTGTTTCCACCAAGAGGGAAATGTCTGGTTAGAATTAAGTAAGGGAGAGAGATTTCAGAATGTCTTCAAACTTCGGTCTGAACACAAATGCCCATGCTTATGTCAAGATATCTGCACTGCCAATTGATGAAGCATTCTCCCAAGAAACAAGTCTTCCGGAATTTCACTGTGCCAGAGACAATCCTCTCCCTGGGCATTATTCACACCTAGAGAAGCAAAGCTACCCCTTTTGAAAGCTGCAAGCTCAATGGTGAAGCCAACCAGCAACTTTCTTTCCCATCTGCAGAAAAGGTGGTGGTGGGTGATGTGGGCCAGGGACTGGTTCTTGGACCTCAGTGCCTCAGAAACCTGGGCTTTTATTTTAACTCATTTTCTTATTTGCTGGCCACCACTGAGCACACATCTGAGCCACCTGCCTTTATTTCACAGCCTCAGAAATAAAAACAAGGAGAGAACAAAACAGTAACAACAAAAAACTAGAAACAAATTTCACATTCATATAAAAACAAGAAAAAAATAAGAAAAAGAGAAAGAGAAAAAAAAAAAAAACTAGCATCAACAATAGGAAAAAAAAAAAATCCACTTCCAGGCATGTCTCTGCTGTCACTGGTAGATAGACTAGGCAGGCCCAGGTCTGTACTGATTAACCCCAGCAGGAGATTTATGGTGGGGTAGTGGTAATCCCAGTTGGGTTCAACAGCCAGGTTTCTCCACCAATTCCACTGAAGTTCAGCCTGATCTCTGGCTGTGAGGATGGAACCCGATTTGTTCAGCTAGAGACACACTGTGTGTCTCCTGCCAGCCTGGACTTGGCTCCTTGCCCTCCTGAGCTTGAACTCTGCCCATTTTGCCTCTGCTCAGAGATCCGAGGCCCGCAGTTTCTCTGAGTTCTAAACCGAGTTGGCCCCTTTCCAAGATGGTGACTGACCCATCGCTCTCTCCTGAGGGAGGTCTGAACCCAAATAACTCACCAGCCACTGCAGTCCGCTGTGTACACTGTTCCCCTCCACTTGTGTGTCTTTCCGTGGAGGCCTCTGGGGTCGCCAGTAGCCACCGTGCGTCTGCAGGCTTGACCCACCTCTCCCACACCACAAGCCGGGGCTCTGGGGGAAAGCACCATCCGCCCCCTGCTTCTTCCACACTGGCATCTCTCTTTTTGCTTTCCCCAGTGGGCTTCACTTCTCACTTCAGATCCCTGCCGGGTCCTGGGAACCTACTTCCCTCCTTCTCTTCCTCACGTTGCTATATTCCAGCGTCTGGACAATAAATCTTGGAGAGGTTGTTTCTCTGCTATTCACTGCTCTGCCATCTTCCCAGAAAATCTTCACAGCCTTAGAAAAAGGATTCAATGGGGCAATTCTTGGTGGAGATCAGAGGTCAAGGAGCTACCCCAACAGCAGGGAGACTTCTATTCTTCCAGAGTCCCCCTGTCCTTGGATTCCAAATTTCCCTTACCTCCCTTAGCTATGCTCTCAATTTTTCCTCATTCTTTCCCATAAAAACTCACCTTTGAAAAGTACTCTACCAGGGAAATCTCAGAGAGGCTCGCATGTGAAAGGAAGTTAATGAGCACCTTTGCATTGAGGCCCCTCTAACAACTGTCAAGGAAGGATCTGTGTTTAGACAAGGACACATATAAATACTGTGAAGTGCCCTCTCATCTAATCCCAGTGTATAATCTTGCCAATTTCAGCTCCAGCTAAGCCCAGTCATCCATTTCATGCGCTTCTGTTCCCAAGCTGTTGGAAATTATAAAAGCCTACTGACTGAGTCCTATTATAAATCTATGTTATTCAGCATCACTTGCTCGCTAATCCCTTTATTCATCCTTATTAACTGTCTATCCTGCTCCATATGGCAGCAATTTCAATCTAGTCTACTCTTCTCTAATCTCCAAATAACCAAGCCCTTCTTTCAGAGCCTCCTCTATCACTGAGAAATTTAATGCTGTCTCCCTCACCTCCCCTTTCCTGTACCTCAAATAGCTTGATCTGGCTCCCTGTTCCCCACAGCCTGCAAAGAGGAAGGATCCCAATCCTTTTCCAGTGCTAACAGTGAACTTTTGATCTTATCCTTCATGCCTCCTTGTTGTGGTTTAGATATAAAATACTCGAAAGCTTCATGTGTTTAGAAGTTGATTGTATCTTAGAGGTATTAGACTCATTAATGGATTCTCCTACCAATGGGTCCAGTGCTAAATATGCAGGTAGGAGGTGGGGACTGGATGGAGATGAGTCACTGCAGGTGTGACCTGGAAGAATGTATTCTTCTCTTCGGCTCCTCTCTCTCTCTCTCTCTCTCTCTCTCTCTCTCTCTCTCTCTCTCTCGCTCTCTCGCTCTCTCTTGCTCTCTCTCGCTCTCTCTTGCTCTCGCTCTCTCTTTCTCCTTCCTGGCTGCCATGGGATGAGCAAGTTTCCTCTCTCCTGCTGTTCTTCCCTTTCTGCCTCGGAGCCAGACAACCGTGGACTGAAACCGTAAGTTAAAATAAACCTCTCATCCTTTAACTTGTGGGTGTTGGGTATTTTGTCTCAGTGAGAGGAAAGCAACTAAGACACTCCTTCAAGATTTTGTCATATGAATCGTCCCTCCTCCCCTTCTCCCGCAGCTTCAACCCCTCCCTTTGTGCCTAAGGGCGAGATGCCTTTTCCATGTGCGCCCACCCTTGTCCCCACACCAACAACTGTTCCTCCCTCCACCAATATCATATTCAAGTCACATTTTCCACCCACAGCTCTAATCACTCGTTAACTTCTCAACTCCCTTGAGTCAGGTTTACATCTCTAATATTTCCACAGAAAGTGCTTTTCCAAATGTCTCCGGTGTCTTCGTACCTAAGTGCTAATTCCTATGGTCTCATCTCAGGGATCCTCTGATCAACCTTCTGCAATGCTGGCCACAGCTGTCCTCTCCTTCAAGTGCTTTTTTTTCCTTCTGTGTCTTCTGCTCCCACTTTTTCTACTGTTCCTTTTCATCTGTACCACCCATGTGTCTCTCCTCTTAAGTGTAGATTTTCGATGTATGCTAAAGGTCTCCTCTTTCCCATGCACCCCTCTTAGGCTATTATTGTATCAACACCAAAGACTCTGAAACCTACCTTACTAAACCTGACCCCACTTTGGAATCCCAGTTCCTTCTGAGATTTCCCACTCCAGACTAAACATGACCTGCAAAATTCTCTGCTTTCATTGCCAGCTCACCTATTCCAGAACTACTTTAGAATAGAATTGATGCCTTGCCTACCAGACCCTGAACAATCCACTTCACCCAATCTCTTCTGCTTCCCTTCCATTATTTTCTCTTCTTGACCTATTTCTGTACCTCAAGTTCTTTCTTACCTGCATAGAATCCCAATTCCCTCCATAACAGAATACCACTCAGTCGCTACTGCTGCCAATTCTTTTTCATTTCCATCAGCACCGACTTAATCATTCATTGCTGGTACTGTACTGCTGATAATTCATCTTCAATCTCTCCCTTCCCCAAATGGTGTGTTTCACACCGAGGAACAAAGTCAACATGATAGCCACAAAGTGCGAGATCAAATCTCTGGAGAAACAGAGTCTAGGGAACCACTGAGTGGAGTCAAGATCGATTTATAATGGCTGTTACTAAGCACAGAGAGATGCTCCCTCGGTGTCCACTTACAAAGGGAGAGACCAGCAGCAAGGATGGCAACTTACAGATGCATATTCTGTCCAATCACCGAGGCTGGTAAAAAAAGAAGTTATACTGTAAGGACTCTATGCAATGCCTTGTCCAAAGGACAGAAGATTTCATGCGTTTAATCAGAGCCAAGAGGAACAAAGAAAGTTTCTGCAAAGTATTACAAGAGTGCTTACGAATGGTCACAGTTATCTTTAGTTTTCAGGGGAAACTACTTCCATGACCATGGAAGCAGACAGCACATCAGTGGATCCTTTCAGGCGAAAATCAGAACTGACCTCCCTGTTCACGCCTCATAAGGTAAGAGCATCCCTGTTGTTCCCATGGGACCAGGTTACTGGGAAACTTTAATGCAGGAGAGAATGCAGAAGAGATGTTCTCCAGTCACCTTCAGCTGATTCAAAGGTTTTTGTGATTTATCAAAACATCAAGCAAGACAGGAACGCTGTTGTGAGCTAAGCCTGTTTCTCTGTTGGCAACAAACTTGTGAAGCAGATGGGAAAGGGCAGAGACCATCAGACAGCCATCAGCCAAGCAAGGCCAGCTTTGCTAACCAAATGATTCGGACACATTTGTCATTCCCCACCTTCCGCCTGCAGGTGCTGCATCTTAAAACGCAGGGCTCCTGTTTGAGCAGCCTTATGTAGAAATATGCAGCCTATTTCCACTTCCCTCCGTGCTGCATATGTCATTTCTCTTCCGGTTTCATGGTGATTTATAGGAACTGCAGGCAGCAAAGAGTCAGCAATGATTAACTGGAGGAGATACCTCTAAGTCACAGACCAATTCGCTTCCTTCTTCAGAAGTCTGAAGAAGGCATCTCATTTCTTTGTGGTTATTTTAGTACCTTTGAATCTCAGTAATAAATGAGACTTCCAAAGCTCATCTCTCTGTCTGATGGTGAGACACATACCATCTAAATCTCAAGGGATAGAGAACAGAGGGCAGATGAGAAATTTTGCAATGGGCATCTTCTATCAGGCCATACAACCCAGAGAGCCTCACCCACACCATGAGGACTCCTTTCATAGACCATCAGAGACTCTGCAGTCACTTCTCAGGCGGCAGGCAAAGAAGTCCATTCAAAATGACAGAGTTTGTGATGTACACAATAAATACGTGGGAGAGAGTCCTCAACTCTGAAGTCAACATTCACCTAATTACCCCATCCAGCTAAAGAAGAGAATGATATGAATTTTTCTAACTACTCTCTGTATCCTCCTTTCCTGGGAAATTTTTCAGTCTCTTACACCAGTCTGTGGAGCAGATACCAGCAAATCAGACTGATTTTACCTGATCCTCTTCCCTGACATAACAACAGACGTGACAATAAAATGGTCAAAAAGGCAAACAGAATAAATGGAAGAGGAGGCAGGAAAGAGGCACGGAAAGCCCACCCCTGTCAATTAGTCCATGACTTTGTAGAGCTGACTGCAGGACTACACTCTGAACCACTGGGAGGGAAGATACTAGAAACCTTTAATAACACTATCTAGGAGCATCATAGACAATAAGGAGTAGTGGCTCGTGCCCTCATTTTTCCCAGGACTTTAGAGTCTCTTTGGTTTGAGTCCATTAATAAATTTATCAATAAAGAGTTGGACTGTTTGCTAAGTATTTTAGTATACTAAAATTTTAAAGTCAAAATTGAAAAAGAATTCCATTTTATACCAGTCCCAGGAGATAAATATAACAACCATGCAGGGCAGTTTCTAGACTGCCTGATTACAATATCACTAAATCAAAAGCAAAACAGTAAAGTAGCTATCCAGTGTTTTGGCTGTGAAGACCCCTGGGCCAGTTACTTCTCACTTTTTCTATCTGTAAAATGGGTGTGATAATAGCTCCTACTATAACTAATAAAGTAGGGTTTCTTGAAATGGGAATTCTCAACAGGTAATCCTTTGTTGTGGAGGGCTGTCCCGTGCATTGGAGGATGTTCTATAGCATCACAGGCCTCCCACCACCAGATTCTAGTACTACCTCTCCCTCCCTCGGGTATGACAACATTAATACCAAAACATCTCTAGATATTGCCTGGTATCCCCTTAGAGAAAAGGGGAACAAAATCATCGTTGGTTAAAAGCAACTACTATAGAAGAAAAACGGAGCCAAGACGACATATAAAATGCTTACACCTGCTCCAGGCATACAGAAAATGATCCATTGTTGGGCACAAAGGATAAGTCTGGAGAATAGTTTGCTCTATAACAAGGACGACTTCACTATTGTGACTGAGCAACTAATAAAGTGACACCTTTCTGAACCACACTCCATCCCTCAACACCTTGATGAAAGGATCCAGGTGGCACTGAGCCCCTGACAGGTCTGTAAGCCCTTTCATTATTGTCTCTTCCTCTGGTCTATTGAATGAGACAAGCAGTATGTTGGAAATAGGGTTTATTTTCCCCCTTGATACTTTGAATGCCTGCCCAACCAAAGACACCATACACTATAGAGGATATTTTATTGTATTGTATAAACAATAAAAATAACCCATCTGGTCTTACCCTTTTTATCTTTGTTTAAAGGCTATTTTGTTTTAATACTGAAAAGGTGGTTTCCCTACAGAAGAGTGCGGACAGCTGTTTCACCCCCTTGACCCTTTGATGCCCAGCACCAACCTGGAGCTTGATAAACAACAAACGCAGCTCTTGCATCCACCAACTCTTGCTGTTGTAAGTCATGATACATTCATCCTCATCCCAGGCCTGACTCTCTTCATGCGTTCTCTCCGCACACTGTTCAGTCGAGTACTAACCGTGCAGCTGCTGTGTGCAGGCTCCCTGGCCCTTGAACCCCCTCACATACTCTGCTCCCTTTGGGGTTAGAAATCCAGATGAAGATAATAATTCTTCCATTTGATCCTGTCTTTTGACTAAAGGTTCCACATTCAAGTCACTATTCCTTACAGACAGTGGTGTCCTGGCCCCTAAGCATCTTAATCCCCTCCCTTAGATGAACTTTAATTTGTCAGTGAACTCTCAAAACGAGGTCTCCGCATTGCACCCCACACTCCAGGTGTGATCCAACCAAAGACTTAGTCAACCTGCAAGGCAGCCCAAGATGAGCTGTCTCTGTAGTAAAGTAAGACCTCAGGCCTTTTTCATACAAAGTCCCTCTCAGCAAGATCACCCTCATCCCTACACTCACAGGTCATATTTTGATTTATCCCTACCATATTAGATCCTGGTGTCTTGAGTAGAGGCCAAGATGTCAAGGTAGCTTTGAATGTTAATTCTATAAACTAACCCTTTGGCTAACTATTCCTCCTTCAGCTTTTTCCAGCAGCTTTTGGCTGAGTAAATTGTTATCTTTATCTAAAACAAGATAGGCAAACTATAGCCAATGGCCCAAATTCTGCCACCATTTGTTTTTGTAAATTAAGTTTTATTGGAACACAGCTGTGCTCATTCGTTTACATATTGTCTATGCTATTTTCCCACTATACCACCAAAATTGCCACAGAGTCTGAATTGTCCACAGATCAAAAGTATTTACCATCTGGCCCTTAATGGAAAAAGCATTTACTGATCCCCCAGCTTTAACGTATACAGAATAAAATCAAGCCAAAGTCAGGGTGCTATACGTCTCCGCTCCATGCAAAATTACTAAGCAGAGTATTTAGGAACAGAATATTTGAATTCATGTAAAAATGTGATCATTCCTAGGGTCTGTGCTGAACTCGAGGTACACCATGCTCCTGGCATGGTTTGAGCCTAATAACTGCATCAAAGTAAGAATGATATTAATTACTTTATTAGCGATTTATTAGTTAATTCAAAATTTTGTCTTCTAGGATATAAGCAGATGAAGGAAAAGAACATGAAACAGAACACGAGAAGAGGAGAAGAATGGAGAGAAAATTGACTCTAAGAAGAAGCCAAAGCCAGACCAGGAGGGGCTTCTACGGAGATGAATGGATTTGCTCTGGTGGTGGTGAAGGCTCCCCACTCACGCAGGCCTGGGTTCGTGGGGGTCCAATGTTGCTCCGGAGGCAGGGAACTTGGAAAATGATCATGATTGCTGCTTGAAACTGTTGCCAACCAAGTTCCCCCCTTGCTGACCCTGTAGACAGATGATTATTTACTAAATCCAACACCACATTGGAATCCAACATCCTTGCAGGACAGCAAATTCTCACAGCCTTAAATCCAGGCAACTCAAAGCCATTTGTTCCCTTTTAAACTCTATGCCCCTACCTCATTTCCAACTAACAGCTCTCCCAGCAGTTTCCCATAGCCTGAACTAGACTGTGCAGCAACCTGCTGGAAGGAAAAAATAATATTCACCTTTGAACACACACACACATTAAACAGAATGTTAGGCCCAATGCCCTGCGCCTGAGAGTAGACTGAGAATGGGTCCCTTTGCCAGCAAGAAAGAATACTGCCAAGTAGTTGAGAGCATGGGCTTTGTATCTGGCAGGCCTGGACTAAAATCTTGACCCATTCCTTGATCCCTACAAGCCTCAGTTTCTTCGTCTACAAAACAGAAAAAATAGCAATGCTTCCCTACAGGTCCCTTTAAGAATAAATGATAAGATGCATACAGAATACATCAGATCTGGTACACAGCAGGCATTCAGAAATTGTTTGAATTCCAATGATTTCTAAAATAATAAATACCCAAAATACCCTCCTTTGAATAATGGTGCGCCCTATTTAACAAAGGAGAACACAAGGGCATACAAGTTACAAAACTATCCCGAGGCAAGAAAATAAATGCCGATGCTGATGTGGAAAGAATGTTTTTAGTCCACTGCCTCCCCTCACTACTCCTGTAAAAGAAGTTCTTATATTATTAAACAAGTAATTGCCTTTGGTTTTTTTTTCCAAATAAAAATTACCCATGTTGAACCTAAATGCCAGCTACACAGGAGTTCCCATGTGTTCCAACCTCACTGAGGAACCCTTACCTGCCATTTTGTATGAAGACACAGGTTCGGCTGCTAAAACACAGAGACAAAAACAGTGGCTCAAAAAGACAGCTCTTGCTTCCACTCTTATGGTCACAGTCCAGAGGTGACACAGGGTGGGTCTTATGAGGTCAGCCCCTTCTACTTTGCTGTTCCACCATCTTCTGTCATCCCTGTGCTATAGGAGAAATAGAACTCCCAACCTGCTAGATGTCAGAGATGTGGAACTCATGTCCCCTGAAACCAAAAAATTAGTTTCAAGGAACAATGAAGGTTAAGAGTAGGAAAGATTTATTGGGAGATAGTTCCTGAGAGATAGGAGGGGTCCCAAAAGTGGGTTGCCACTGAGGTCATTTCTCTAAGAATGTTTTATAGAGCAAAATCACAGGTGGGTACAACATGGGTCAAACTATAACCAACCAATAAGATTGCAACTATAGTCACTTAGCTAATATTGATCCAGTAGTGAAGGGAGGTCACATAGCAAGGGTACATGGAAAGAACAAAGGCATCTTGGGGAAGGGATGGTCCAGATGCTCTGGTCACTCACCTGGGTGACTGATGCCTAGCTGGGATTTAGTGAACCAAGTGATACCAATTATAGTATAATCTCAAGTTATTGCTTATCCCTCAGGGAGACATGTAGGCCTGGTCATTAGGCTCAGCCTTTGACAGATGCACCTCCAGCCACAGTTGTGCTGTGTTCTCATCTTCTCCACTGACTCCCACAAGGGCCCAGCCCTGTCTGACTGCCTCTTAATTTCTACCCAACTTGGCTGCCTATAATACCTGTACCAATAGACTCAACATCACCCAAGAACTTGTTAAAAACACAAATACTCAGACCCCACTCCACAGCTACTGAACCAGAAACTCCGGGGTGAGTGAGGCCCAGCAGACTATGCTTTAACAAGCCTTCTAGGTCTTGTCCTTATCTATGTGATCAGAGGGGACTAAGCACGCACTCACATGTCACTGACTTCCAAGGAAGAGAAATGGAAATTGCACCTGTTATACCTTTTGTCCACCCTCCTCTGACAGGATACATAATCACAAGGACCCAGCCAACAGCAAGCCAAAGGCAGTCTCTAGCCTTGGAGTCCTGTACCTGGTGAAACCAGGGGGGTTCTACTATTAAAAGAAGAGCTACTGGGGGACAATTAGAAGTCCCAGCCACAGCACTTAAATGGAAGTGGCTGGCCTCCTGCTCCTCACACAGCAGGAAGCTCCACATCCCCAGCACTTCTCAAACAGGTTGCATTTTTTTTTTTCCTTGACACCTCTAGCTTTGACTTCTTTCCTCTAAGTAATTATCTTAATCAAGTCAGTCCTCCCAGGGCTGATCTTTTCTTTCAGCCTCCCCTGGTCTTTTGCTTTTATTTCCCTAAAACCGTATCCCAAGAGTCCATGGAACAGAGACTCGGGCGGGGGGGTGACTGCAGCACAGACCACCTAGACTCAAATACTCACCCTTGTTCTACAGAGCCCCTGGGCTATTCCTGCCAGGCCTGCTCACCATCCACTTTCTGACACTTCTCTCTCTGAGCTCCGCACCCCTAAATAAAAGTAAATTTCATCCCAACAAGAACTCTCTCGCTGAGTTTAAAATAATACATTATTTTCTCCACCCAGTAAAAGCCCATAGAGCTGCCCTGCATTTAAGTCAATCAAATTAAAAGGGCTTAGGAGAAGGGTTTAGGCAGTAAGAAAAATTTTTCCAGTGTTTATTTTTTATTTTTTAGAATAGACTCTTTAATACTGCTAACCCTGAAATGGTACTTATTGAAGTATTATTTCTAGACAAAAATTTCTTTCCATGTTGTCAGCTGGTGATTTCCTTTTATTGCCCAAAGGCGGAAAATGTTTAGTTAATTGAAGTCTTTAAATAACAGAAGTACACAGCTTTAAAAAGCTGAAATAGTACAGGAAAGTGTGAAATCAAATGAAAATATTTCCGCCCCTTGTTTCTTTCCAAAGGTGACTTTGTTAACAACAGTTTGTGCATCTTCCTAGTAGAAAAAAGTGCACACTGCAATGATGAACACACCTAACAATGTACTGAACCCTTATCTTGAGCAAGGCACTGTACTAGGTATTTTGCCTGTGAGCCTGTAATCCTCCCTGTGGTGGACTTACTGTGGGCACTTAAGGCAGAACGCCCAGCTGGACTGAGTTGGTGTGATGCTGGGCGTAGAGGATCCACCTGAGGATTGTTGCTGATGCAACATAAAGCAGAATGGGAGCCAAAGCTAGTTGGAGGGCTGTTTCCCAGGAGAAGCTCTGCTGCGGCTGGTTCTCCTGAAAGGAACTCTGCTGTTCTCCTCAAGGAAGGAGCTCCAGGTCTTGCTGTCGTCAAGGATGGCTGCTGTTGCTTCGGGGGAGCTTTGGTCTTCATCTCGGCTGTGAGCAGCGTATCCTGCTTCCAGTAAAGATTTCTTCAGCTATCATGTGCAGACACGGACGTACATAGAACAGTGCTGTGGGCTCCCAGCCCTTGATTGGATCTTTCCGGTCTCCATGCCTAGATAGACATTCGGCACTTCCTGTATTTGGCTTGTGGTTGAATATCGTAACTTATAAATGTCCTCTATTAAACCTGCTCTCTTACAAACCATTGCCTCTAGAAGATCTAACTAAGACACTCTCAACTACCCTACCTATTCTTAGCCTCGGTATTACAGGTGAAGAAACTGAGGCACTGGGAGAGATTTAGGCAACTTGCTCAGTGTCACACACTGAACAGCCCAGACAGAATCCAAGGCCCAGTTCTTCAGCACCAAGCTTAGCAGGTTCTCCTCTACCCAGTGAACCATATAGTTCTCAAAGGAAAACCACTGAGCCAGTCACTCACAGGACCACAACGCAGGAGAGGTGTTCTCTCTTGCAGCTGGGCATTTCTGTTTCCGTGCAATCAATCAATTAATCAATGTGTGTTTAAAGGAAAATACAAAATAGAACCTTGTGAAAATAGAGATCAGAGATCAGATCCAAGGAGAGCTAAGAGATACTCATCAAAGTTAGGATACCACCTTCCCACCCGGCCAGCCCAGGAAGTTAGGGTGCTTGTCTGTCTAGATGGTGATCCCATCTCAAAGCGATGGCTTCAGGTCCTCCAGAAAGGTACTCCTGGCCTAGAAACCTGGTTAGAAGCAGGAAGAAGATTTGCATCTCAAAGTGTCAGAGAAGAAATTTGCAATCGAAAGTGATCTAAAGTAATTGCTCTAAGAAAAGGGAAAGCAGGGCCTGTAATCCAGAAAGCGGCTATCTACAATTCATTCCAGCCAAAGGGAACCTTAGCGCCATCTTACTCAGCAGCCTCCTTCCACAGGAGACGATCCTGGATCTGCTGCCACACTCCGCTCATGGCTGAAGCTGATTTTTCCTTTCATTGTGCAATCGGCCCGCTTTTGGAAAGTGATTTCTCTTTCTTCTTTTTCATCTCGGGTATTCTTCCCCTCTCCTTTGGCATCTGCACTGTTAGGATTCTGAAAATCATTTCGTTTAATGAGAATTGAATGGCGAAGCCTTCATAATCAGTTTTCAGCACTGCACCAATTTAGCTGACTTTGCATTTTTTAAAAACCTGCCGGGCTTCCTGCAGAGGCAAGATAGCAACCACTTAAACACCGCTACTGCTGGAAGGCTTTCTTCTGCTTAATTCTGGGCAGCTTTTACCTGAATGGTTTAGGTGCAGTTCCGCTCTGAGTTAAGACTGTCCAATGGGAGCCAATTGGCAAGGAAGATGCTAAAACACCATCAACAGCAATTCATGTAGAAAGGAGAAGAAATTCTGCTTAAATAGAACTACCAGGAGCACAGTTCACAGCCTTGACTGTACACAGTACCTGTCTCTACCTCTGGAGAAAGAAAAAGGAGTCATTCTTTTGAGCTTCTTCAAGGCAGCCTTTGTCAACGCTTATTTAATTCCCTTCTGCTGGGATCCGCTGGAATGTGAAGGGTCCTTCTGTAGCCTCATTATGTCACCACATTTCCTTTTCATCAGAGAACTAAGTGTTTGCATCATGGTGGGAGATGTGCTTACAGCCCGAAGGCTGGAGCAGCTTCCCCCCCTCGCCTGTCCAGAGCAAAAGCAAAGCCGCCACAGGACCACGGTCATTCCCATCGATCTCACGCAGCTAATTCTAGCATTAGAAGTAAGGAAGCTGCTTTGGAGTAGACAGAAAGACTGATTCTACTGTGCTGTTTATTTTTTCATCTTTTTTTTTTTTTTTTTGAGACAGAGTCTCAGTTGCTAAATTGCCCAGGTTGGGCTCTAGCTTGTGAACCTCCTACCTCAGCTTCCCAGACTGCTGAGATTGAGGGCAGGCAGTGCTGCACCTGGCTCCTTCATCCTTTCAACCCTAACAAGAACATAAACCTCTCTGTGTCTCTGGAGGCACGATCCAGGCACCCTGGAAACGTGGTCCTCGGAGTTCTGGGGAAGGTCTCTTTGGGAGAGCTCAGGACCTGCCCCAGGAACTCCATCAGACTGCTTGGAGTTAATTTAGGTAGGATAGGGACTCAGGGGACAGACGATCCCCACCCATTTCAGGGCCAACAGCTGAGCAAAATGCAGAAAATGCTGCTTCTCTTCCTGAGGAAAGTGTCTTGAGTAAGTGAGATTCACACCTACAGGGAAAAGAAAAGAGCTGTCACTTACTCGACAGCTCACAGCAAGGAAGCATCTGGCCTCATTCGAAGATGCAGCTTAGTCTACTGCAGAGAGCCAATCCATCAACCCACAGAGCCGCTGACCCGCCCTTAGGACCCACGGCTGCCGCCCACCATCCAATCTCTTCCTAAGCCTGCTCCACGTTTCAAGAACAAGTTCCCTTGACTGAAATACATAAGCTATTACACTAGGCTTTCTTTTGGTTCTCTTTTTTTATGTTTTTAAGATTATTTTTTTAAAATACCATTTAAACAACATGCACAAGCACCTTCTGCTAGGTGCAAATAACATCATAGATCTTATTTATTTTTAAATAGACATTTTCAAATACTTAATTGGAAGTGACCAAAGGAAATATCAGGAATTGTTATGCAAAACCGGAAGTGGGGCAATTAAAATGTCGGAGGAATACCTTCCCATTTGTGTCACCCCAAAGTGCAAGGTTTAATTCAGACTACTAGAACAATAGCCAGCATGAAACCAGGCAATACAAGAAATTCCGGACACCCGAGAACAAGGAGAATGGTCTCGGTTCACATTCGGTTAGCTCCAGGGCTCTGGAGAAAATACAGTAAAAGGAAAACATTGCAAGATTGGTGGTTTATTTATCTTTGCACCAGTATGAGCTTAAATGAGATCCTGACTCATCCTTCTAGTTTTTTAGATAAAGAAACTTGGGCACAGGGAATTTACAAGTTGGTGCAAATTCACAGACCTGATCTGAGTCTGAACTTGAACCTTAGTCAGTTGAGTCTTTCATTTTACACTTTGGCCTTTCCCTCCACTTCTCAAACACAACTCTTCCTGAGTTGGAAAGAAGGAAAACACACAGTGGCCAGGGGAGGCTCTGGCTACAGTAGAACTCTTAGTTACCGACTGTTGGGTCATTAAGCTGAAGATTGTGTGCGATCGTGTGTGCACACATGTACTCACAGCTTTCAAAGTTTCCTAGGAGATGCAAGACACACTATTCTCTAATGAGTTGTGGGCACTTGTCTAAAAAGAGTGATGGGGAGGGAAATCAATGGTCGGGGCCAGGCCAGCCCTCTAAGTGCCAGGCACTGAGCAAGGAGTATTTGCAAGTGTTCGCTTGATTCAGGACTTCTGAACAGCTTGCAAAATGAGCAAAATGAAGCTGATGGAGTACGTAGTTTGGCTAACGTTGGGAGCTATTGTTGCAAAAGCAAAATTTAAAACCCAAGTCTGTGTGACTCCACAGCACAGGTTCTTTCCCCAAAACAATACTGTCTCCACATCCTATAGGATCTTTCTGCACTTATAAAGCAGGCAGGCTGCATGGATGGTTATTAAGATTCATGTATACATGTTCCTATACCTGTGTGCCTATCTGTACAGAAAGGACTAACGTGAAATGACCTAGAGTGTTGAAGGCTGGTTTTCTCTCGGACAGGGAATGAGCACAACAGAGCAGTAAAGAGGAATGCAGACATATGAAACTTGACTCCTTTGCAATTCACGTGTATTTATGTATCACTTGTGCAATTAAATTAAGAGACTGAACTAAACAGTTACAGAAGTCCCTTCTAGCTACACCTTGGTGTATTTCTCCTTGCTGAAGAGCAGGTTCTGCTTTCTGCAGATTCACTTTGTCTTAAAAAAGCGCGGTTTTTAGCAACACTGTGGAACAATGCTGCCATCTAGTGGTCAACGAAAAATTATGACGCACTTTTTTTTTTTTTTTTTTAAACATGTCCTGTATTAAGCATTCAGCCTTGGCGAGGAAAATAGTTTAGTAACAATAAGCAGTTAGTTTAATAGAAGTAATGTGACCGGTGGTGAAATTTCTTTATATTTTTCACCACGCCAACTCTGTTCTGTATTACTCACTCCTGGTTCACAGATTGACACAGCATCATGGCCACAAAGCACATTAGGCACCTGTGGAATTTCCCCTCCTCATTTTACAGAAGACAAAACCTGTCTCTGGGTTGGGGAGACCTTTTACCATCAACACTGCCATTCTACCTCCCAGCACCTCTCAAGTAGCCCCTGAAGGAAGACCAGGAAGAAGTCTCTTTTCTAGCAATGTTTCACCTAAATTTTAGGCTTGCTAACTGCTGTCCAATGCTGAATTAAGAGGCACATCAATCCCAGCAAGATCTGAGGCACACTCTGCAAGAAACATCCTTGGCTGACATGGACAGAGTGATGAGGTCTGGATCAATTAAGACTGCTCTTGCAACAGAAAGCTCCTTACCATGAGATTTCTCTACTCCTCACCAGTTCCATCCTCTGTTGGTGGGTGTTTTCACAATCAGCATTATGGATTTACAGGCCGTACTTGTCAGCCAGTCACCCATCAGCCATGTGAAGGTGGACATCACAGTCAGCAGAAATTCTGCATTTGAAAAGCAGATAGAATAGTGCCAGTCCAGGGAGCGGTGATGTACTGCATTGTCTAAATTTGAGCTCTGTAGCATGCTTTCCACAGGACACATGGAAGAGGAACTTTTAAACGCTGTTGGTGAAAATATGGATTGTTACAGCCTTCCCTAAGGCAATCTGGAAACATCTGTCACAATTTAAAATCCCTGATAAGAATATACTTATAAGGGTGTTTCCTGTAGATCATGAGTTAGAGCCCAACATGGGAAATTTAGTAAGACCTTGTCTCAAAAAAAAAATTTCAGAAAGTCCTTGCTTATGCATAGGCCTTCAAGAGTTTTACATATTTTATCTTCCAGTAGAGTAAGTGTTTCTGTGCTAACGTTTAGATCTTGATCCATTTTTATTTTAGCTTAGTACATGGTGAGACATATGGATCTAGACTCAATATTCTGCATGTGGATAGCCAACTTTCCCAGCACCATTGATTAGAGGGTATCTTTCCTCCAGGGTATGTTTTTTGCCCTTTTTGTCAAAATCAAATAGGCAAATGTGCCAGGGTTGTTTCTGCTCTGTCTATTCTATTTTATTGATCCGCATGTCTGCTTTTGTGCCAGTACATGCTGTTTGTATCACTGTAGCTTTGTAACTTCAAATTTGGGATTGTGATGCCTCCTGCTTTGCTTTTGTTACCTGGGATTACTTTAGCTATTCTGGGTCTCTTCTGATTCCATATAAATTTAAGGATTGTTGTCTCTAGATCTGTGAGAAATGCTATTAGTATTTTGACTGGGATTGCATTAAATCTGTAATATATCTGTTTTGGAAGTGTAGTCATTTTTATTTCATTTGTGTGGCCTATCCAGAAACAGGGATATCTTGACATATATATATGGAGAGAGAGAGAATAAATAAGTAGGGCAAAAGTTCAAATAATTTCCCAAATTATCGACTCCATTGTTTCAAAAGTATTTTAAGATCTATGCTAATTTGTTTCATTTATACCACTGGTTTCTTTTTGTTCATTGAAAAGAAAATTTTATCCTTTTGTTTGTTTCTTCTTTTTAAGCGAGGGCCCTTTTTTTTTTTTTTGCGAGGGCCTTTTTTTTGCCTATGATGTGTACTCTGAGTGATATTTTGGCCATTCTTTTAAGATCATGATACATAGTATACTACATATTGATATTCTTTAATTATTTTGCTATGAAAGTTTGTTTTATTTTTCCATAGCAGTAAGAAGAGTGTTTTTTTATATTTTCCTTATTAATATCTAGTTGTGTTACATTAAAATAAGCCATAAAATAAAATTTTAAAGGGCTGGCATGTAGCTCAGTGCAAAGGCCATGGGTTTGATCTCCAGGTAAGATAAAAACACTGATTTCTGACTTGATCTTAGCCAAAAGGCCAAGAAGCGATAACAGTGACTTCTCAATACATTATTTAGGCAGATAGAGGATCATTTCAAGAGAATTTACAGTTGCTCTGCTCAGGACACCATGATTGTGTCCTGTTACCTTCCCTGAAAAGACCACCGTACTTTTACTGGAGAGATAGAAGGGTGGGAGAGTACTGTGCAACACATACTTACACAAACACACATACACACGATGCCTGCAACTACAGCTAGGAGGGAAAACTACTGAGGCTTGGCTCACCATCTATAAAAATGAAGTGCTAGTATAACCAATCCCCTAGAGTCATTCTGGAGGTCAATGAGATCGAGTGTTTAAACACTGCATTACAGGAGCGGTACAATAAAGTATCTAACACAGTTACTAGCATATGCTAAGCACATAATGAATGTCGGCGCTGTTGTTGCTGCTGTTATGTTACGGCTAAATTAAGACCAGTGAAAGACAGCTTTAGTTCCCGTAGTGTCTGGAGCACTCCAGCTCTGGCCCGTCACCCAAGTTAGACAAGAGAGTGGAAGACTGAATCACATCAGATCTGAGGCCTGCCTCCTCCAACTCCATGGTTCTGTGAGTTTGCCTTCCTCTGATTTAACACATAGCAGGTCAAAAATGCCTTGAGTTCTTCCAATCCCACTCCACCTCAAGAGCATCTCACAAAACAACGAACCTGCACATCCAAATAAACAAGCCCATATGGTAAGACCTGAGGCCAGCGCAGAGTAGAGGAGAGGGAAAAACACAGCTGTACAGTTCTTTGCTTTATTTTCTATCTCCGTTACAATGCCTGACATTTATTAAAGAAATGTTTATTGAATTACATCCTACTGGCGTTCATACTTCATTTATTCTCTGTGTAAGGAAAGGGTTGCCTTTCCTTGCCCATTGAGCAGAATAACAGTGGGATTCTGATATGGTTTAAATCCAGAATGTCCCCCGAAGGCCTCGTGCACGCATAGGCAGGTTTTTGGAAGGTGAGTTAGTTGTGGGAGTGCTACAGCTGACTTGCTGTGGGGACGCAGGGCCTGGCCGGAGGGGTGGGTCACTGGGGAAGTGACCTGGCAAAGGATGAATCTCCCAACTGGGTTCCTCCCCTCACTCTCTGTTTCCTGGCCACCATAACACAAGCAGCTTTTCCTCCACTATGCCCATCCGCCATGCTGCCTGCTGCCTTGGAGCAAGCTGACCATGGACTGTAACTGTAAGCAAAAACAAACTTCTCCTCCTTCAAGTTGTAGGTCTCAGATATTTTGTCACAGCTACAAGGAAAGTGACTAAGACCATGCTGTATTTTGTGCCTCTCTTAACCTGCGCAAGGGATGTGAGCTTTCTACTCATACCCTCATCTGAAAGAACATCCTCTGCAAACAATCAGCGTTGAACTCTTTGCCATGGAAGGATTTTTAACTTCTTGCACAGGGAAGCCCATAAATCCACACCTAAAACTCATTGTACAATAATTGAGCAAGCCATTATATTGAAATACGGCTCCAGCCAAAGATCCTCAAGGGTCCCTGGGCTCCAGGTAAGAACCTTGAGAAAGGATTTATTAAGTGCTGATCCACTGAAATGCCCTGGGTCCTCAGCACCCTATTTTTGGAAACAGGCCATCGCCAAATCCATTCTTTCCTCTGATTCCTGAGACAACTTCCCTGAGTTGGACATTTCTGAACTTGTTTTTTAATTCTTTGTTTCAGGGAAGAATTGTTCGCCTAAGACAGCACAGAAGTTCGAATCCAGTGCATCTCTCAGCCAGGAGCCATCCTGGGCACCACTTAGAATATGAGTTACTAGGGGCATCACGGCCCAGTGCTCAGAGCAATGACTTTAGAATGAGCCAGGTTTCTTCTTCTGAGGCATAGGAATAAAGAAAGTTGTGTTACAATAAAGGTGTAAATAAGTGGTCTAGCGCAGAGCCTGAGTGATGGTTAGTGTTCCAGAAATTTTGGTTTCCTTCCTCCACACAAATAATCGAAACATACCCTGTGCTGTTTACCTCCCATTTGTCCTTTCCCATCCAGACTTCACAAGTCTTCACCGGCTCTTTTCTGAAGGAGGTTGGCCAGTGTAGGTAGCATCAGTGTGTTCCATGGTTGCCTTTTGGCTTCAGCTGCATCTGGACTTGGAGAAGCACCAACTGGATACTGGAAGGAAGGAGAAAAATATAATCAGGTGTTGGTTGCACATGGGTCCAACCAGCTGGGCGCATACCTCCAACAAAAGCCACAGCCCTGACCAGGCAGCCTTCTCCATAAAGCCCGCTCTCTGGGCTCCTGTAACCATTCCCTCTCCTTGCTCCTCAAGTCCAAGGGTAATGATGGCTCTGAGGCTCCCTGGCCTGGAGCAATACATCATGCTTTGTTAGTTTCCCTTATCCTCCCGCACCATTCTAAATAGTTCTTTTGTCAAAATCTCCTTAATTACCCCATTGGGATGACATCTGTTTCCTACTGGAATTTAACTGACTGAGACAACAGTTGGAAAAACGAGGAAGACACCTAGAATAGTCCCTGAGGCTCATGCCAAGTCATTCAAATATGAACACACACATACACACACACACACAGGCATGAACTCACACATACACATATGCATACCTACACAAATGCACAAACACACTCAAACTTGCCATTTATGGTATTGAATATGTCTAGGATTATATATCTGCCCTTTCATTTGCTTTGTTAAAAGTGGGCCATTTTTACACTTCAAAAAAGGAGAAGAAAAAGGAGATAAATGGTAAATATTTCAGGGTTTCAAGCCATAGTCTCTGTTGCATCTACTCCCCTCTATCACTGTAGTAGACAGTGATATAGACACTATGACAATATGTAAACAAATAAGAATGCCTGTGCTGTATAAAATCTGATTGACGAAATCAGGCTGCCAACTCACAGTTATCACTTGCTGACTTCTAATTGAGTGTAAAAAGAAACTGAGGGCTGAGACAATAGCTCAGTGATAGAGCACTTGCCCAGCATGTGTTAGACGCTGGCAGCACACACACACACACACACACACACACACACACACACACACACACAAAGGAACTGGAAAGAAGCTTATGTTGATTTCAATATGTATATAATTATAATATTGATATTTATATTATGATACTTCATGAGTATCTTTATGAGGTATAATCAACAATCTAGAGACTGGTGCTGCCCAGTGCCATCCAACAGAAAGGCAGGCTTGTAAAAACATTATGGGCTGTCCTCACCCACCTTATTCACCAGATCTGGCACTTTGCAACTTCTGACTCTTCCTCAAAGTCAAAATGACCATGAAAGGTAAATGTTTTTAATTGATGCAGGATATTGAGGCAGCTGTAAATACACAAGTAAATATGCAAAAGAGGACTTCCAGAACTGCTTCAGAAAGTTTCAAGAACACAGAAAAAGTGTGTCAAAGCAAGGGGGTGGGAGTATTTTGAGGAGGATTAGTGGCAATGTGTCTTTTACTGTAATAAATTTTTTTAATTTTAAAGATTCACCATATTTTTCAATCACACCTTATAGAAAATCCAAAGTAATCTTTAAAAAAGATAAAAGTCAGAGATCCTACAATATCCGATTTTGAGACTTATTCTAGAACTACAGTAATCATCATAGCACAGTATTAAATAAAAATAGACAAACAGATAAATGGAACAGAACAGAGAATCCAGAACTAGACAAACAACCAAACTAATTGGTTTCAACAAACTGATTTTACCAAGTCAATTTAACAGTGAAAAGATTTTTCTTTTTTCACAAATATTGCTGGAACAGATACATAGATGAGAAGAAATGAACCTCGATCCAACAAAATGAACCTCAACCTAAACAAAAACTAACTCCAAATGGATCAGAGACCTAAAAGCAACATTAACACTTCTGGAAGAAAACATAGGAAAACAAGGCTGGAAAAATCTTCTTGAGCTAGACACAAAAATCATATACCATAACAGAAAGAAACAGAGAAATCAGACTTTATCAAAATTAAATTTTTCTATTCACCAAATGAGAACATTAAGAAAAAGACAAGTCATTGAATGGAAAAAACTATTTACATACACTTTTATATATATATAAATATATAAAACTATTTACATACACTTTTATATATATATATATATAAAAGTGTATGTAAATACACTATTTACCTATATTTATATTTATATATATGACACTCTGCCAGCTTCTGACTTTCTCTTTGCCCCATCCTGGAAAAGAGACAAGAGGGTGCTCTAGACACTTAATTGTTGCTCTCCCTGGTCTGGCACCATGTTACACCCGTGGCAACAGCTCTTCCACGAGTCCCCCTCATCAGGCCATGGCTCACCCCTTCATCTGCAGGAACATTAACAGCTTCCTACCGGATGCCTGTTCATTCTTTAATCCTGCCCACATTCCTACAGATAGTCCCATGTGAGGTGAATTCTGCCTCTTATTAAGGCCCTAACTGATATGACATCCAAGCAGGGGATGAAATTTTAAAAACCCAGGAGTTAAGATTACCTTCATCAGTTGTTCTCAACCATGGCTGAACATTAGCACCTCCAGGAACAATGACACTCCCAGGGTAGCAAGAGAATGTAAACACCTGACATATCGTATGCTCCGTCTCTAAATGTGACTTCCCAGATCTGTCATGTCTATTACTTAGTCTATTCTAGAGGGCAGAGATTTTTAAAGCTAAGAAAGGAAATAAAAGCTAACAGGCTTCCTGCAGGCTCCTCTGAGAGGTGCCAAATCCAGAAGGCAGGTAACTGAGTGGGCCACCTGAAACAGTGCCAAGTTGCCCGGGGCAGGAGTGTAAAAGAAGGAAGGAGGCTTCATTTGCTTCCTGATCAGCCCGAAGTCCATTGTTTCTGGCTTTACTCAGCCTACAGGCCTGGGTCCTGGCATCCCAGAAGCTGGCCTGGTAGCTGCATAGATCGGCAAAGTCCTCTGTTGTCTTTTGCTCTCCCTCCACCCCCTACCCTCACTATTACATCCCTTACATCATGTTGGGGATGAGGTGCAGGTGGTGAGAGACACAGAAGTGACAGATCCCATGGCCCGGGAGATGTACTTCCAACCTGAAGATGAAGGCAGGCAGCAAGGACAGTTCAGAAGATGAGCTCTCTTGAGACTGGAATAGTCACACACACGTCCAACCATGGATGAGGACAAAGACCAGAGATGTTTGAGAGTTCTTTGCAGCTCAGAAATCCACAGCCTGGAGAAGGCTATCAGAGGGGCTCCCTGCAACCCACATCACGGAATCATCTACCATGGCCTGCTATGGTAGACAGCAATTTAAATTCAATTGTTGGTTTATTTATTTATTATATGTCTCCTTCCTGATCAAGTTCCCCAGGACAGCACCTTAGATTTAACAGGCACTCAAATATCTAATGGAACTGTTAAATAAATGGATGATTCTGTGAAACATTCGTCCTATTCCTAAAGAAAGACAAACCACTTGCAGAGGCAAACTCTTGTATTCGTAAGGATTGATCACTGCAGTTTACTCCTACAGTTCTACCTGCCCACCAAAGCTGGGCCCTACTTTGTCCTGAAGACAATAACAAAAGCTAACACTTGTAAAGAGTTCCACTGGTCTTGAAGTACTTTCACATCCATTAGTTGATCCTCACAAATACTATATTTGTTTCCTATTACTATTACTTATTTTTAAAATGGAGATGTTGTAGTTTTAAAAGGGAGAAATGGCTTATTCAAAATAACTGCAGTAATAAGTAGGAACATTTTCCAAGTCCAGTGCTTCTTGTCTTCCTTCCATGATCCTAGCTCGGAATATACACCAGAGACAGGTACTACTGTTTATTTCTGCAGAAGGTAGGCAGGGGCTCTGTGGTGGACTTACTATGGTCATCTTGAGCCAGAAAGCCCAGATGGACTGAGTTGGCATGATGCTGGGAGTAGAGGATCCACCTGAGGATTGTTGCTGATGCAACATAAAGCACAATGGGAGCAGAAGCTACTGGACAGGCTATTTCCCAGGAGAAGCTCTGCTGCAGCTGGTTCTCCTGAAAGGAACTCTGCTGTTCTCCTCGAGGAAGGAGCTCAGGGCCTTGCTGTCGTCAAGGATGGCTGCTGTTGCTTCAGGGGAGCTCTGGTCGTCATCTCTGCTATGAGCATCGTATCCTGGTTCCAGCAAAGATTTCTTCAGCCATCATCTGCAGACACCATACATGGGACAGTGTTGTGGGCTCCCAGCCCTTGATTGGATCTTTCCGGTCTCCATGCCTAGATAGACATTTGGCACTTCCTGCATTTGGCTTGTGGGTGAATATTGTTACTTATAAATGTCCTCTATTAAATCTGATCTCTTACAAACCATTGACTCTAGAAAAGCTAACTAAGACAGGCTCCAAGAAAAATGCAAGCTTTGCTAGCGATGCCTGTAACAAGATTCAAAACTTCTCCTTAGATTAAAGCATTTGAAATAACAGAAGGGAGAACAAAGAGTAAAGGGGATGAGTTCGATCCCCAGCACAAAAAAAAAAAATAAAGGGGCATTTTATCTTCCCTCTAGAAGTGAAGGAAAAAGTAAGCCAAAGAAAAAAAGAAATCAAGAAAATGTGTCCCTGTAGCCCCATGACTAAACAGTAACACTAACTACAAGTGACAACTAATCCTACACTTGGCCCCAGAGAAAGTGCCCTGGTGTGCAAGAACCAGGCCACTGCCCTAGAAACATGTATTTGCTACCACCACGCTGCCTTGTGTCCATGGACCTCCTTTCTATCGAAGGGCAAAGTGCTCAATATATATTAAAATTATCACTGTTCTTAATAATGAAAGCCCTTTAGATTTACTTAGCTCTAATTCTCCTAAAAGTTCTTTAAAACATTTAAATATTTCAGACTTACCTCTACTTTCTTCTATCCCAGGTTAGCATGTTTCCATTTTGATTGTGTCTTTGAAATGATCAGATTCAAAACAAAAACTTAAAAGAGCAACCTCCATCATGTGGCCAAGCATTTGTATTTTTTCTCTCCCTCTACTACAAGTGTCGGCTTCTTTCTCTCAGATTTCAAAACACCACAGGACTCATGTCCTCCCTGCCCTCGTTGGTGCTTTTTCTGTTCCTGGTGTAGCTAAGAGACAGCAACAACAATTGGCAGGATTTGGGTGCCTACTCTGTCCCTGGCACCATGTTCACTGTTTTACATATATTGTCTTACTAATCCTTGTGGTAGGGACTTGTACTTGTCCCCGAAAACCATCTTTTATTTTCATTTATAGGTACATAAAATGACTTATCCAAGGTCTCTCACAAAGTCTGCACTGAAACAGAAACGAAGAGGCCTGCACGCCACCAGTTCCCCTCTCTATCTGCCACAATCTGATACCGAAGAGCTTAGAGCAGTGACTTTTTTATATAGACTCCAGCTTATGGGATTCAAGGTCTGAAGAGAGGATGAATATAACTTTAAACAGTGAGTCCCTCAGTACTGAAGACACACCCACAAAAGTTCAGAAGAATCCAATGTGCTAGAGAAGAGCTTGACCTGAGTCCTATAATTGACTAGCTCAAAGAAGACAATAGCATTTAGGACAACGTACTAAGCAATCTGTGGGACCTTGAACAAGACTTCTCCCCTCTCTGGAGAGTACTTCCATCCTCAGCATCGAAGTCCACTGAAACGAGGCACTTGGGTGCTCAAAGGAATGCTGTGTCCCACAGAATCGGCAATGGCACCAGGAGATGGGAGGTAAGAAAGGGGATCTAGTTAATTTTATCTCACTCGAACAAGATTTGTAGATCAAGGGAAAGTTCTAGGGGCAGAGATATCACTATTTCATAAGCCCTGGTTCGTGTTATAACCCTACTTCTCATCACCCATAAGGTATCCATAGTTGATGAAAAAGAAAAGGAATGAAATGGGAATGGGACTGTGAAGAAGCTGACCAGTTATCCCTTCCTGGGTAAGATGGTTCCAGATTCAATCTTGATGTTTGTGTCCACATCAGTGGTCCTAGATACCTGAGAGGCTGAAATGAGAATAATAGATTTCCCCCTCTTCTTTCAGATGGTTTCACACACTGACTTTCAAATGCACTCGCACACATTATGGATTGTTATACAAACATATATCTAATGAAAAAGGTCACAAAGATCACAGTTGCACTGCAAAGGATGCGATGATCAGAGAAATTTAAAGAACAGATCCTACATATTCTGACACCAAACCTGTGTTTGTTTCAGGACCAGGAACACAAGAATCTGGACACTGTTGGGTAGTCACCCACAAAGAGAGGGACTGAACCACCCAGCTATGTGCTAGACATACCACCCTTGCTCCTGGCCCTGGTTGAACCAAGAAAGCCAACAGTATGTCAGAAAAAGGAGACGTGCAAGTGAGTGTCCCTAAGAGCTAGTCTCAAAGGGGAGAAGACGGGCAGTCAACAGGTAGCTATGTTCCAAAATCGGCAAGGTAGAGGGAAACAGCAGAAAACTGACATTTCTTAAATATCTAACATATCCCCACCTCTGAAGAGATAATTTAAGTACATTATGTCTTACATACACACCCACAACAATGTTCTCCAGTCAACAGCATTAGGCTGTTTAATAGAGACCAAAGTTCTTGCACCCTTCATTCTGCCAAATTACAAGGACATTAGCAAAGGTTTTGTAAGGATATTAGCAGAGTGCCAAGGCCATCACCCCGACTTTACCACCAGTGTCAAGGATAAAGAAATGTCATAAAGTGGAATCGCTTGCATAAAGGACTCTGCCAGTTGGGTATCCAGCATCCATTCCTTTCTTCCCCTTTCCTTAAGGAATCCCAATTTTGCCCAGCTATCCACTTTTTCTCCATGTGTCTCACATGACTCAGAGAAGCTTTACTCCACCTCTGACTGTGGATGTAGATTCTGATTAAACAAATCAAGGGACGGCATTTTCCTGGTGACTCTTACTAATCACAGAGTGGGCACAAGACCTAAACTGACCCAACCAGATTAAATGGCAGAATGTGTGTTTCGTATTTGCTAAAACCATCTCTCATTCTTTTCCTTCTCTCCCCTCATGTCTCTATCCTCCTGTCCTTTTCCCTTTCTTCTAAAGCACAAAATCAAGGGCATGTTTTTCCCAATTTTATTGGCAGCTAAGTTGTGCCTAGAAGGAAAATTAGTCTAATGGTGAAATAATTATGGATTATATATCACAGATATGGAGACAACCCGGTTTTCTTGTTGCTATTTCTGCACCATAGAGTCTATCAACTCTGAAGTTTGTGTTACTTATTGCTGTACAAGATAATAATACAGTTTGAGTCAGAATTTATGTTACTTATCACCAACCCTTCTAACTGAAAGCTTGTTTTGCATCTGTTGTCTCTATGAAGGATAAGAAAATGCTTGGGGCATAGCTCAGTGGCTGAGCACTTGCCCAGTATGTATATGGCCCTAGGCTCGATCCCAAGCAGCACAAAGAAGGCTAAAAAAGAAAAAGAAAAGGTGACACAAGCTAGGGAGAGACTGTTCAATGGAGAAAGGAGAGTTTGGCTTATTCTTTTTTTTAATTTTATTTTAATGGTGCATTTTAGATGTACATAGTGATAACATTCATCATAGGGGGTTTGTACCTGTACATGATATATCTTGTTGCTTTTTTTTCTCATTCCCCTCCCCTCCCTTTACCCCCTCCTATTTACAAAAGCTTCATTTACATTTTTTCCTTCTATTTCTTATTTCTCTTGTCCCTCTGTTCCTTTCCCCCTGCCTCTCCGTTGTTCCTCAGCCAATAACAAATGCTGGAGTGCTATGGAGAAAAAGGAACCTTCTCCACTGTTGATGGGAATAGAGACTGGTGCAACCACTATGGAAATCAGTGTGAAGATTCCTCAGGGAACTGGGACTAGAGGTTCCATTTGACCCAGCTATTCCCCTTCTTGGTATCTTCCCAAAAGAATTAAAAGCATCAAACCACAGTGATACATGCACACCCATGTTTATAGTTGCACAGTTTGTAATAGCTAAATCTTGGAAACAGCACAAATGCTCATCAAACAAGGAATGGACACAGAAAATGTGGAGTTTTATACAATGGAGTACTACTCTGCCATAAAGAATGATAAGCTCAAGATATTTCCAGGTAAATGGATGCATCTTGAGATCATACTCTCAAGTGAAATAAATCAGACACACATGTTTAAATACTGCATTGTTTCTCTGGTGTGAGAAACTGAAAATGTAAATCAAGACTAAAATATGTTATATTGGGAAAGAGAAGAAAGTGTTCAATTGGCTTACTAACTTTTGTCCTATAATCCAGTACTGTAAACCCCAAAGGTGATCATGGGAGGCGACACTAGGGCAGCACCATGGACAGCGCCCCTGAACTTCTGCACCCTGTCCTGATGACTTCAAGGCCAAGATTCATGCCATACAATCATGGGTGCTAAAGAAAGCTTAAATTCATTCCAGTTAAGCAGCTAAAGGCTGAGAAAGAACCCATGATGAACTTCAAAATTCTTTCCGCTTCATGACAGTAAGACAGTGACTTGGCTGAGTAGAAAAGAAGCATCTGAGTAAGTAGGTGAAAGGAGTGAGACCATGTCTCTCATGATACGGGCTGGCATATGAGAGGTTTTTTATACTCCACTGCAGAATATCTGACAATAAGTAGAGGAGGGAGTGGAAGATAATGGAATAGAAAGAGCGTTAAAGAAAAGGGAGAGAGGGAGCTCGAGACCTAAAGGTCTCTAACTCTGCACACCTTGATAGTTTGAAGGCTTTGGGGTCTCCCAGAGGACAAAAAGCTATCCGCAGAAAGCAGCATATAATGCCAGGCCAGGGAGCAGCCCTGTGTTTGACAGATCCTTTAACAATGTTAGCCTTGTGGAAGCACTTCTTTATGCAGTTTGTGGACTCCAGGCCACTGCTAGGAAGTTGAAGAGGAAGGAAAAAATAAAAGAAGAGAAGGAAAGCAGAGTGAGAGAAAGAAGCCCTTACTTCCAGGCACATATGAGGTACTTGCTGGAGACTCCTTAAGAAAATCAAAGGGAGTTTGAAGGGACTCAGTTCCTGTACTTATGATTTCAGGACTCAGAGCTATCAGTTTTCAGTTATTGATGACTATGTGGCTGTATTTGGGTTCACAGGTTTCTGAGCCCTGTGACAACTTCATTATAGTAATAATTCTAGGGTGACAAATTTATTTCAGTTTTCTTATGGCTTTCTTGCTTTTTTGGTGGGTTTTTTGCATGAAATCCTGATGTCCCTGGAAGTATTTCAGACCCAGGCAGGCTAAGATGGTGGGATGTTCCCTAAGCATGCCTTACTCACCTGCTATGGTTTGAATGTCTCCTCTAAACCATTATGGAAATCAGTATGGAGATTTCCCAAGAGTCTGAATGTAGAAATCCCATATGACCCAGCCAATCCCCTGGTAGGTATCTTTCCTGAAGAGCTAGAGACATCATACTACAGAAATAATTGCAGAACAATGTTTATAGCAGCACAATGTGTAATAGCTCAATTCTGGAAGCAACCCGTATATACCCACCAATAGATAGCTGGATAAACAAAATGTGGTATCTATACATAATGGAATATTATTCAGCTATAAAGAATGACAAACTAGAGTCATTTGTAGGAAAATGGATGGACCTGAAAAATATAATGTTGAGTGAAATAAACAAGACTCGCAAGCTGAAATACCATATGGTATCCCTCATTTAGTGAGGTAAAATACAAACAAAAGAGTAAGGAGTAAACAATGGATACAAAAAGACGAAGTGTTAGATATAAGCTGATACACAAAGGGTTCAAGGGAATAAGAAGAGGGCAAAGGGAGGGGAATGGGAATGCAGAGGAATAATGATATTTTAAAAATAAGAACCTAATAACCCAAACTTAAATCAGTGACATGTACACTGGGTACTATAGTAATTTTATATAGTTGTCACTTACTGTTGTATGTAGGTGGTTGTTTACATTGCTCACTGTCATAAGCAAAAGGTACAATTAATTATGGTCTGTAAGCTTCTGTAATTCCCTGTAAGTTTGTGTAATTTTGGATAAATTTTAATAAAAATCTAAAAAATAAATAAATAAATAAATCTCATGTGGAAACTTAGCCCCCAGTGCAGCAATAGGGAGAGGTGGGAGCCCTAAGAGTTGACTCTATTAAGGGCTCATGGGATTAGGTTGGTTATCACAGGAGCTCCTGATAAAACGTAAGTTCAGCCCCCTTCCTCTCTGTCTCATGGGGTCATTTGCCCAGCCACCATCTGCCACGAGATGATGCAGAAAGAAGGTGCCTACTAGATGCTAAGCAGATGCCAGCACCGCGCTGTTGGACTTCTCAGCCTCTAGAACTATAAGTCAACTAAATTTTCTTTTCTTTATAAATTACCCAGGCTCAGATATTCTATTGCAGCAGCAGGAAAAGGACTAAGAAACCCCACAATTCTTGGACTGAACATGTCCCTCACTGACCATTTTTTAATTCTACATCAAAATGGTTCGACAAGATCCAGAAAAAATAAAAGCTGATGATTCTTACTGTCCTGAGCCTCCCTTGAGCTACTGAGGTTGTTATTATCCTGATTAGCAAATAAGGAGCATCATAACTACAAGAAATCTGGACCTGGAGAACTGAAGAGGACGATGGGTGATATCAAAGAAAAAGCAAAAATCCCCAGGGCAATAAGCACCACATACCAGATATCAACTCTTGCTACTTTGGGAAGCTGCCAAGCACCTAATGAGCAAAAGAAGGCTAGTTCAGATGCCTCTTAAAAATAAATTAGCCAGGGAACAATTAAAGGCCTTGAATGAGCAATTAGCCCAACTGGCAAAGACTTATAAATCTTCCCTTGATCAAAACAGTTAATTGAAAGTATCAGCCTTTGAAGGCAAATTACTCTTTTTGAAATCAGCAAATGTGGCATTAGGGTGATGAAGAGCTACAAAGAAAAGGTCAATAAAGCACTTATTCAGGAAGATGAGATCTAAATTCTTTGTGCAAAACCACAGTAATTAAATCAACAATATATTTAGCTAACATGGGTATCTTTTACTATTATGTTGAATACAACAGGGATACTGTGCTGTATTATCTCAGAGCAGACAGGTTATACGCCAAACCTGGGCAAGGGGAAAAAATGCATATATAAGAGATGATTGAAAAAATAGGGTGAGTGGTTAAATTTTCTTAATAGTTATTACAATAAAAGACACATTGTCATTTGTCCCCCTCAAAATACTCCTCCTTGCTTCAAATATACTTATCCCATTGTTCTTGCCCCTTTCTGAAGCAGTTCTGGAAGTCTTCTTTTGTGTAGTTATGACAGAGGGTCAAAAATATAGTGAATGCTGCTGCTGAGTGCCATTCAACAGAAGAACAGGCTCATAAAAACATTACGGCGCATCCTCATCCACCTCATTCATGAGATCTGGCACCATGCAACTTCTGGCTCTTTTCCAAACTCAAAATGACCATGAAAGGTAAATGCTTTGAAAGGATTCAGGACATCAATGCAGCCATGATACCACAGCTAAGACACTGACAATAAAGGACTTCCAGAACTGCTTCAGAAGGTAGCTACAGACTGTGGGCACCCAAATCCAGTCCTTGAAATGGGCACTGAAATAGAGGTCTCCAGACACTATCAAATTTGGTCTGCATACTTGGGTCATCTAAAGGCATTCTGTCTCCCATGTTCATTGTAGAGTATGTGTTCAATAAGACTTAGTCATTTTACCTGCACTATTTTAAATATTGCAATAGTTTAGGCCAGTGGTTCTCGAACAGAAGCGAATCTGCCCCCAGGGGCCATTTAACAATGCCTATAAACATTTTTATTTGTCATGTTTGGGGAAGGGGTTACTACTAACATCTAGTAGATAGATACCAGGAATGCTAGTAACATCCTCCAATGCACAGGGCAGTTCTCCACGATGACTAATTGCCCACCCCAAAATGTCATCAGTGCCATCATTAAGTCACTCTGATCTGTACATATTCTAATTTGATATTTGAATTCATTCTATAAAAAGAAGCTTTCTTTGACAAATTGATGACACTATCATGATAAATGTTATTTTAATTGAGTAATCAAAGAACAGTAGTTGAGAAATTTTTTTGCATGTTAACATTGAGTTTATCAGTGACAATTTTTTGTCTTTTTCTTAACGCCAATCTGTCAGGATTTTTAACTGGCAATCTGTTATTATTTGTTCTTCAAAGTATTAATGCTATATATCTATTCAAATCTTCCATACTTTACATATTTTTCTTTGACTGAGTTTCTCTATATCACTGAGCCAATTATTCAAATTAGTGAGACATTTTTCTATTGCAATATATTTGCTTTCAACTATACATAAATAGAGATAGATGATACAATTATTCCACAATGAACAACATGTACTGTTTTTTATTATTTTCAGGCAAACTTATCTTTAATGAGAATGCAACAAAAAAGAGATTATATCATTTCACAGCTTCTTAAAACTAGTTAATCATCCATAGTTTTCTTCTTAATAGAAAAACAATCACTTTGTCTCTATGCCCAAAGCTTAGCTCAGAAGTTAAATTGTTAGCTGTGGTTTTGAGTATGTATTTTATTCCCTAGCATTCAATATTTATTACCTGAGAGACTCCTTTGTCAACAGAATACATATTAAACCAGTTACTGGAAGTATATTAAGATTATATATGTTAATTTGCATTTGACAAACTTGCCTCCCCAGTGCCTGCTGAGACACTAGCTAAATGCTAGGTCTGAGTCGTATTATCAAAATTTACATAAACAGAACAGTCAAATCCCCACACAGGCATAAAAATGTGAATGACATGATTCAGTGAAGGTTTCCAAGAGAAATAGACTCTTCCAATGGGTGGGGGATGTTCCGAGGAGAGTTGCAACATTTGAGGAGTTGCACAGTTTTCATCTGGTTGACTTTCTCCAGAGAACTGAAGGGGTGTCCTTACAAACAATGAGAAGAGGTGTGTAAAGGGTGATCAAAGATATCAGGAATGTTTAAATTCTTTTAAATTTATTACAGTAATTAATCCTCCTCAAAATACCTCCCCCTCACTTCACAGAGACTCATCCCACAAGTCCTCTTGCATGAATGTCTTTATGAGGTGTGATCAAAAGTGCAGTAAATTAGTTGCTATTACTAAGTACCATGAACTGAGATGCAGGCTGGTAAAAACATTACAAAATGTCCTCATCCACTTTATTCACCAAATCTGGCACCACACCACGCAACTTCTAGCTCTTCCCCAAAGTCAAAAGGACCATGATGGTAAACTTTTTGAATTCAGGACACTGAGGTAGCCAGAACAGTGCAACAAAAGACACTGACAAAAGAGGACTTCTAGAACTGCTTCGGAAAGTGGGAAGAATGATGGATAAGGGTGTTGGAAGAGAAAAGGACTATTTTGAGGGAAATTTATGGCTATATGTGTTTTTATTGTAGCTATTTTTTCTCTTTAAAGATACATCATATTTTTCTATCACACCTCACAGTTAAAACCCTACAGTGTCCCAGTCAGCATTTTAATTTGGGTTTTGCCATTTCTAGTTGGTTTATATTATACAGTTTTCCTTTCATTCCCTAAGAGCAAGGAAATAACTCCAAGAAGACAAGTTTGGCGAGTTGTGGAGTCCTATATTCTAGTGCTACTCTGTCATGATGCTCACTGTGCCCTCAAGTGAGAACCCCAATCATCTCATCCAGGGCTCATCACAGACTGGGCCCATGAGAGTCTTTTTGGCATGTCGTTATGACTACTCTTTTTAAGTACATTGGTCTTGTGTTTCTATATAAACTTTAGAATCAGCTGGCTGATATCCACAGTGTCATTTGGAAGGGTTTTGATTGAGATTGTGTTGCAGCTATAGAACAAGTCTGGAAGAACAGTCAAAAAGACAGACTCTTCTTATCCATGAATATGGAAATCCTTTCCATTTACTTAAATCTTTTTAATTTATTTCATCAAAGTAGTGTAGTTTTCTGTGTTTACAGATCTACACATTTTCTCAGGTTTATATCAAATTATTTCCTTTTTAAGCTAACGGCACTGACTTTCAGTTTTTAAATTTCAAATTTCAGGTGCTAATAAATATAAAGAAGCAATTATTTTTATATATCAAATGTGTGCCAGTAGACTTGGTATAATCATTTATTAGTTTCAAGATTTTTTTACTGATTTTGGAGATTTTCTACATAACAATCATATTATCTGCAAACAAATATAGTTGTAGTTCACCATTTCTAAGCTACTTATCTTTTATTTCCTTTTCTTGTCTTACTTTATTACTAAAACCTCCATACAATGTTGGCAGGAGTGGTAAGACAGGATATCTTTGCACTTTTCTTCCAATATTAGTGAGAAAGTACCCAGTTTCTCACCATTTAGTATGATATTAGTTGTGATATTGCTATAGATATTGTCAAATTGAGGAAGTTCACTTCCATTCCTAGTTTGCTGAGAGTTTTTTTCTGAGAGTTGGATTTTGTGAAATGTTTTTTCTGCATCTATGATATAGTTATATGATGCTCTCCTTTAGTCTGCTGATGTAATGGATTAAATCAACTGGCTTTCTCAATGAAAAACTATATTACACCAAATCTTTATATTTAACCAAGGAGTTTACACGCAATGGTATAGAATATTTGCCTCAAGAGTTCATTTTGAGGGATCTACAAAATGATAAGTTTCGTTCAATCAACATAAGACTGTTAAAATTTGATCGAATTCAATTTCAGGCTTGACTATAATGATTTATGAATCTAAGAGCAAAACAGAGATGGAGGGAAGGTGAAAAAATAATATGCAAAAGTTATATATTCAGACAAAGTAGATATAACATCAATTCAAAAATTAAAACAAAATGGAGACAGGGAAGAGAAAATAGAGTAAGTTCATTGATTTTCACACAAAGAGCTGAAAAAAAGAGTAGTTTCTCAAAGAAGGGAAAAGGCAAGTATAAAAGGTATTAATATACAACTACTACAACAAAAATACAAACCTTTGTAGTAAGGAAAAAATTAATGAAGAAACCCAGCAAATGTAACTCAAAACACATGTAAATGTGATAGAAAATAATACCACAGCATTGACACCAAATACACCAGCCAGACCAATAGATTAAATGGACTGAATTCAGTGTCCTAGGATTACTTCCCTTAAAATAAAGCCTGGGATACACTCTGAAGATAAGCTTGTGAAAAGAAAAGAAAGCAGGATAAAGCAAGAGAGGAAGATTAACAAATATGTGGGTTCACAGAGAGTAGAACTTCAGCCCACACCTCAGGAGGGTTTTTTTCATTAATTTTTTATTATAAAAATTAAAATTTATCCAAAATCACCATAGTACATTGTTCCATTTGCATGTAACAACAAGCAATGTAAGCAACCACATAGATGCAGTACAAAGCCACAACTGCACACAGTTAACTGTAGTACACAGTGTATATGTTACTGTTTTAAATTTGGGTTTTTAGGTTCCTGTTTTTAGGATATCTTTATCCCTCTGAATTCCCATTCCCCGCCCTCTTTCCCCTCTTCTTATTCCCTTGGACCCTTTGCCTCTTGGGTGAGATCTGTCCCTTTGTCTTTTTGTATCCACATTTTATCATTTTCTTTGTTTGTAATTTACCTCACTCAAATGAGGGATACCATACAGTATTCAAGCTTGTGAGTCTGGTTTATTTCAGTCAACATTATGTTTTCCAGATCCATTCATTTTCCTACAAATGACCCTAATTTGTCCTTCTTTATAACCAAGTAGTATTCCATTACATATAGATATCACATTTTGTTTATCCAGTTATCTGTCGATGGGTATACAAGTTGCTTCCAGAATTTAACTATTACAAATTATGCTGCTATAAACACGGGTATGTAAGTATCACTGTAGTATGATGTCTTTAGCTCTTTGGGGACGATACCTAGTAAGGAAATGGCTGGGTCATATGGGATTTCTACTTTCAGGCTTTTGAGAAATCTCCATTATGGTTGTACTAGTTTGCATTCCCACCAATAATATAGGAGAGTTCCTTTTTCACCACAGCCATGCCAGTATTTCTTATCATTTGATTTCCTAATGATTGCCATTCTTTCTGAAGTAAGATGGAATCTTAGTGTTGTTTTAATTTGCATTTCTCTAATGGCTAAAGATATTGAACATTTTTCATATATTTGTTGGCCATTTGTATTTCTTCCACTGTGGAGTGTCTGCTCATTTCTCTAGCCCATTTCCTCACTGGTCATTGATTTCAGGTCATTTAATTTTTTTGAGTTCTTTGTAGATTCTAGATTTTAGTCTTCTGACTGAGGAGTAGCAGGCAAAAATTTTTTTCCCATTCTGTAAGTTGTCTCTTCACTCCACTAACTGACTCTTTTGCTGTACAGAAGCTCTTTTGTCTGATATAATGCCATTTGATTCTTGTTGCTGTTTCCTGCGCAACTGAGGTTCTGTTTGGAAGGTCCTTTCCTATTCCTATGTCTTCAAGTGTTTTATCTATTTTATCTTCCAGTAGCTTTAATGTTTCTATTTTAATATTTAGATCTTAGATCCATTTTGATTTTAATTTAGTATACAGTGAGAGATATGGGTCCAATTTCATTCTTCTACAGATAGCCAGTTTACCTAACACCATTTGTTGAACAAGCTATCTTTCTTCCAACATATGCTTTTGGACCCTTTGTCAGAGATCATACATTTGAATATGTCTGGGGAGGTTCTGTGTCCTTGATGCTGCTCTGTTGGTGACCATGTCTGTTGTTGTTCCAGTACCATGCCATTTTTATCACTATTGCTTTGTAATAGTTTGAAGTCTGACATTGCTAGGCCACTTGCTTTGGTCTTATTCCCCAGAATTACTTTTGCTATTCAGGGTTTCTTCTGATTCCATATGAATTTTAGGATTTTTTTCTCTAGATCTTTAAAGTATGTTGTTGGTATTTTGACTGGGACAGCATTGAATCCGCATAACAATTTTGGAAGTATGGCCATTTTAGGGGTTTTTTCGTTTTTGTTTTTGTTTTTGTTTTGTTTTTTGGTGCTGGGGATTGAACTTGGGTCCTTGCGCTTGCAAGGCAAGCACATTAACCACTGAGCTAAATCCCCAGCCCCCAATAGGCCATTTTAATAATATTGGCTCTACCTAACTAGGAGCAAGAGACATCTTTCCATTTTCTGATGTCTTCTTAAATCTCTTTTTTTCAGAGTACTGTAGTTTTCTTTGTGGAGGTATTTCACTTTTTGGTTAGGTTAAATCCTAAGTATTTCATTTTTCTTGCAGCGACTGTGAATAGCATTGTTTTCATAATTTCCTTCTCACTTGTTCATCGTTAGCCTATACAAATGCTAATGATTTTTATGTGTTGATTTTGTATCCTGCTACTTTACAGAGGGTGGTTATTAATTCTAGGAGCTGTTCTGTGGAGTTCTTTGGGTCTTCCACGTACAGTATCATGTCATCTGCAAATAGCGATAATTTGAATTTTTCCTTTCCTATATGTAGTCTCAGCTGGGTTTTGATCATTACTTGCACCGCAGCATTTGTCTCATCCAGAAACAAGTGCTCATGGTTGTAATATGCCACATCAGTGATTCACTGGCTGGTGTTGGAGCCCGGGCTCATAAATTCAATGCATCTCCCAACCAGTTGGCTTCAGTCAGCCAAGGGTGACCCTCCAAAGAATAGAGAAAGCTGACAATTTGAGGCAGATTTGGCAAGACTTTCTAGTAGCTAGAGTACAAGCACAGTTAAGGGGATTGGGAATGGACACAAATGTCAATGCCTACACTCAAAAGTTAAAAGAAAATCATTTCGGATTGTACCACAAAGAAAAACTGAACTCTACATTGTACACTCAAGATACAATGTAACACTGACATAAAGATAGATATATAAATCAACAGAATAGAATAGAACAGAGAGCCCAAAAATGAGCCCATATATATATATGGTCACCTGATCATTGGCAAGGATGCCATAAATACACAATAGAGAAAGGATAGTCCATTCAATAAAGAAAACTGTAAAAACTGTACATCCACATACAGAAGAATGAAATTAAGCACTTGTCTCACACTATATACAAAAATCACCTAAAATGGATTAAAGACTTAAACATAAGACCTTAAACTGTGAAACTTCTAGAACAAAATACAGGGGGAAACTTCTTGATGTTAGTCTTGGCAATATTTATTGGCTAGATACCAGAAGCCTGAGCAACAAACATAAAATTAAACAAATGAAATTACATCAAGCCAAAAAACTTCTCAGCAACAAAGGCAACCATCAGCAGAGTTAAAACCTAATCTAGAGAATGAAAAGAAATATATGCAAATCATATATCTCATAAGGGCTTAATATCCATATGAAAGGAACTCATACAATTCAATAGCATAAAAACAAATAACCCAGTTTATCAATCAGCAAAGGATTTGAACAGATATTTTTCCAAAGAAGACATACAAATGGTCAAAAAGTATATGAAAGATTCTCAGCCTCACTAATCATCAGGAAAATGCAAATGTGAGACAGTTATCATTTTATACCTCTTAGCATAGCTATGATTTTTAAAGAGATGAGTGTTGGTGGGGATTTGGAGAAATTAAAACTCTTGAACATTGTTGGTGAAAATTTTAAATGGTGTAGCTGCTATGCAAAGTAGTATTGAGGTTCCTTTAAAAACTGTAAATATAACAACTATATGATCCAGCAACCCCACTTCTGGGTATACATCCAAAATACTGAAATCTGAATCTCAAAGAAGTATCTGCACCCCCATGTTTACCATACTATTAATCACAATAGCCAAGATATGTGAAGAACCTAAATTTATATTCTTTATTTTCTTTATTCTTATATATTCTTTATGTATTTCTTATATTTATATATATATATATATATATGGAGAGAGAGATTTTGCAGTCTTTTAAAAGACAGAAATCCTGCCATTTGTAATAATATAGATGAAACTGGTGGTCATTATGCTAACTGAAATAAGCAAGTCACAGAAGGATAAATATTGCATGATTCTACTTATATAAAATGTCTAAAGTAGTCACAGTCATGGTCACAGAAAGTAGAGTGGCAGTTTTTAGGGATTAGAAGAAATTACAGTTTATGGGTAAAAAGTTTCAGTTATGAAAGGTAAATAAGTTCTAGAGACCTATTGCACAACACAGTATTAACACTGGATGTGCACTTAAGAATTTGTTAAAAGAGTAAACCTCATACATGTTTTTACAATAATAGTAACAACATAAAAGCACAAAGAAACTTTTAAAGGTGATAGATATGCCTATTACTTCAACAACGGCAATGATTTCAGGAATGTATGCACGTATCCAATTCATCAAATTGTACATATTAAATATATGCAGTTTTTATATCTCAATAAAGCTATTCAGAAAACAACGCAAAGCAAAACTATTCAAAAACACTAAAAATAAAGGGGTGGGAAAATATGCACAACACAAATGAAAAATACTAGAAAACAGTGATTACAGTCCTGTTATCAGACTCTAAAATATCAAGACAAAAACATAAAAAAGAGCATCTTATAAAGACAAACCATGAGTTATAACAAAAACATCTTAATGATATCTTTGTATCAAATAATAACTATATTTATAAAGGAGAAACTGTAAGAGATTCCAGGAGAAACAGACAGAAATACACTAGTAATAGGAAAGTTTCACAAACAATTCTCAATCTAAGACAGGCCAAGCGAACAAACAAAAGGCACATTAGAGAAGATATAGGCAACATAATCGGTAGAGTTTAAGTGTGTATACTGAGCTCTTAAATGCAACAATAGGCAGTATAACTTTTTCCCCAGTACAAACAGAACTTTCAAAAAACTGACCATATATGAAGTCCCAAAGAAAACCACTATAAGTTTTTTTTAAAAAAAAAGATATTAATAAAAAAAGTGTTATAATATATTCTAATGATTCCCAATGATCCATGCCCTTATACAAATATCAGCTGGACCTGTGCTGTGTTTCTAACCAACATATGGCAAAACGATGGCCATTGCTCTCATGAACATACTACATTAAATGATACTTCATATCAGTAAGCCGGAGTGAGACATTCTCCCTCTAGCCCTAAAGTAAGTAGCTATGTGTGCTAATTCTATGAAGACATGTGACAGGAAACAATACCAACCTCTAGGACCTCCAGCTGACACCAGTAAGAAATCTGGGCCTCCTGTCCTAGAGTCACAGTAAACTAATTATACCAACAGCCTGACCAAGTTTGAAAGTGATTCTTCTCCAGTTGGGCCTCCAGATAATAAAGCACACCATGCTGAAAACCTTGAATGCCATTTTGTGAGATTCCAAGCAGAGGATCAAGCTAAGACTCCTGTACATGGACAATTGACTCAGAAACTGTAAGACAGTATGTGCTGAGTTGATGGTAACTCATTACAAAGCAACAAGACACTAATATAGAAATGGGATGCTGCTGGAACAAATAGCCAGAATTGAGCAATGGATGGAGGCTGAAAGAATTTTGAGTGGTGTAATAGAGAAAACCTGATTTTGGACATATGGCTGGAAATTGGGACTTTAATCTGCTGAAGAGGACTCAAAAGGAAACACAGAACATGTTCCTAGAAATGGAAGAATGATTCTTGTTAAATAAGGCATAGAGCTTAGTGAAAGTATTTTGCATGTATTCAAACAGAAAAACTTGAAAGGATGATGTTGTTTACATAGCTAAAAATCTGCAAGCAAAACGTTAGAAGTGATGCTTGGTTTCTTCTTGCTGCTTGTAACAAAAGAAGAGAGAGACAAATTGAGGAGTATGAAACAAGAAGGGACCAGAACTTGATGACTTTGAAATGTCTTATCCTCTCCAGACAGCAACAGACACTGAAATAAAAAATTCAGTATCAAGAAAGTGAGCTGTAGAGGAAAAGGCCAAGAGTATGGTTATGCAATCTTTTTCTAAAAGCTCAGAAAGAGCAAAAGATTGGATCATTCTGTAGTGAGAAGGATCTTTTCAAAACATTAAAGGTCTACTCACCAATGTTCTCCATCAACCAGAGAGTTTCCGAGAAGCTTAAGAGTGTGGTCCTCAGCCATCTCAACAGGAGGCTAAGACAGAAAAGAGTTTATCTCAAAAAGATCTGTCAACGTGGCTTTTGTCTAATAGAGTGAACCTCAGAGAAATCTACAGGAGAGCCACAAAGTTTTTCAGAAAATCGTTTCTGCAGAAATAACACCAACTTGAACAAAAAGGGACTGAAAGCATAAAATGAAAGCACACTGGTCTGTCTTTTGAAATTCTGCTGGCAGTAAGCAGGCTAACAACCCGGCAGGACTGCATACAAGGATGACTCAAAGGGCAGAAACCAAGAGCTCAGAGGGAGCGACAAGAGCTACAGAGAAGCACTCCATTTCTTCTCTGCAGGCTTAAAGTGTTTCTAAACAAAATGCTGGGAAGAAGAGAAACAGATACAGTCTTAAGGTCAACAACCAAATAAATATGTTTAAATCATGGTTTGAAAAATTACTGTAAGAGACTTTTTTTGATAATCAGGAAAAATTGAATATAGACAAGATTAGAAAGAACTAAATTTTTTAATTTGGTAGAATGTGCTAATTATATATGGTTACATATTAGAAAATATGTGAATACATACACATTGTATGTATACTTGTATACAGAATAAGAGAATAAGAAAGCAAAGTGCACAAATTTAATTTTTATATTTATCCTGAGCAAAGGAATATGTGAATTATATGCACTATTCTTGCAACTTTTCTGTTAGTCTGAATATAGTTCTAAATAAAAAGTGGAAAATAAACACATACAGAGGAGGCAATTATAAACTTAGAAAAAAATTTATTTTTTTGAGAATACCTGTACACTTTGTATCACATTGAAAACATAATTTATTTTAAATCACAAGAAAGTAAATACAGTACTTGTAAAAAATGTTGGAGCACAAACAGAACAGGAATGGCAAAATGTTGATAACTAAAGAAGCTATGTGATGGGTACATGGAGTTTATCAAATTGTCCTCTGCTTTTGTGTGCTTGAAATTTCTACCACAAAATATTAAAATTAAAAATGAATTGTAGCTGAGAAGGTAAGTAGCAGAGTGTAACATAATGCATAGGTCACTTGAAAATCAGAAAAACAGCATCTCCCTCAAATGTTTTCTGTAAACTGAATTGTGGAAAAAATTAGGTTGATAAACCGAGGTACCACTGAACTGTCTCCACTGTAAAGTGAACAGGCTAATTTAAGGTGACAATGACTTACCATGCTGGCTTGTACCCTCAGTGGTTCTCCACACTGCCACTAGCTTGAGGCACTGGCATCCTGTATTATTCAATGGCCTGGCTGTCCACAGTCAGCATCCCAATAAACAGCATCTCACTAACGTGGTTTTAAATGATTTGCTCAGCCATGTAGATCCCAGCAATCCCAAAGGACAGAGAAGATTATTAACCATTCCACAATGTATAAATACTTCAAAACACTATGTTGTACATGGTAAATACATACAATTTTATGTGTCTACTTAAAGTAAATAAATTTGAAAAAACAAGAAACAGGAAAAATTTGAATCATTTTTTAAAATACTGAATTACTTTTATAACCCAGAGTAGCACATTCTTATACTCCTACCTACAGCCCACCTTACCTAATCATTTTCAGTATCTGTTTGGTCAAGATAGTCAGAGGCAGCTTGTCTCTCATAGCCACTTTCCACAGGACAACTTGGACCTTCCAGCTTATTCCCAGAGAAATTAAACAGAAAGACAGGATGCCTGAATTTGGGCTCTGAGATACTGAACAAAATTAAGCATGAACAAAAAGTCTCTGGCCCTCCAATCCTGAAATGTAGAGGAAACATCTTATAACTGCAGTCACTTAGAGCCTGGCCTCTCAAAGCAACCCACAGCGTTTAAAAACAATGCAACCTGGATCCCTCAGCCCTTACTGCGGCATAGGGCATCTCCACAGGTGAGGCCCCAGACTGTTTTATTTTTAAGCCCCCAGGATTCCACTTATCAAAGTAACCTGAATCACCCTTAGGACAAGTTCAGATCATGATGACAGGAGATAATATCCTGCGATGCTTTGTGAAATTTCTGTTGGAACGTACTAGAAACTCATCTATAATGGATTTGGAAATGGTTCCAAGGGCCACCTAAAAATCAACAGAATGTCTGCCTAAGAATCACTTAGAGAGCTTATGAAAACACAGATGAAGCATCTCAAGTTATCATATAAAGGATACAAATTAAGTATACAAGTGCACTTGCCTAGCATGCACAAAGACCCTGGGTTCCATTCCCATCCTCCCTCGTGGCCAAAACCAAACCAAAAGGGAACAACAAAAATAATGGGCCTACTCAGAGATTCCGAGTTAGTAAGTAAGACCTAGAAACCTGAATTTTAACAAGCTACCCTGGAAGTGCAGCTCCATGGTAGTGTGTACTTAGCTTGTGTGAGCTCCGAGTCCAATCCCCAGCACCAGGAAAAAAAGCTTACTGGGTGATTCTGACACACAATTAAGTTTGGGAACTATCAGTGCAAAGTACTCCAAATGCCAATATGGAAGCTTTGGTGCATTCACTCAATCTTGCACTCATTTAACAAATATTTACTGTGCATTTACTGTGTGCCAAGCACTAGAGATTAAACAATAAAAAAGACTCAGTGCCTACCCCTGAGAGGTTCACAAGTCTTCTGAGACTGTGGCAAGTGCTTTAACAGACTACTCAAAAAACGCTGTGGGAACACAGGAGAGAAATCATGTAATTCCACCCAAGCAACCAAGAAGGGCTTCACAGAAGTGACATTTGAGCTGAGCCTTAAAGAGAATTTAGAAGTTTGTTGGTTGGAAAGGAAAAGGAAGTTCCACATAGAGATCCAGGGACATAAAAATGCATGGTGTATTTGGGAATAAATGAGTCCCCCAACATGGCCAGAGCAGAGAGAGTATGGGGCAAAGTGGCCACAAGCCAGGGGTGACACACAGGCCAGAGTCAGGTGGAAAAAAGGCTTTGTTTCCACACTCTGAGGAGTTATCTTTTGTTCTTAGCATGGTGACATGGTCAGATCTGCATTTTTAAAAGATAATTTTAGGGCTGGGGATTTAGCTCAGTGGTTAGAGCGCTTGCTTAGCAAGCGCAAGGCCCAGAGTTCGATCCTCGGCACCAAAAAAAAAAAAAAAAAAAAAAGATAATTTTGGTGTCTGTGTGGAGAGGAAATAGACTGCAGCAAGGAAATGAATTAGGATGACAGGAAACAAAGTCAGTGACAGAGGAGGGGCTTCTAAAATGGAGAAGTGGCCATGAAGATAGGTTCAAAAGAGATTCCACAGGAAATATCTATAGAAAGAGTAGGTGTTGCTAAAGAAAAGCTCTCATAACAGAAACACATTTTCCCAGCAGATCTTTTACCTCTTCTCTGCTTCACTGTCACCTAGCATGGTCATCTCACTCTTGAGAAAGAAAGTCAGGCTAGAAGAATCTCTTTGACCCTCTGCCAGCCCTCACAGCACTAGGAAAAAACAAAACCAAATACCACTGCCCCGGTGCTTTGAAATGAGCTCAAGAATGAAAACCATCAAGTGCTGTCCACTGTGGTAGGAGGGCCCTTAAGTGATCATCTTCAGCCCCACAGTCCTCTCATTTAAAAATGAGGTCCAGAAAAATTAGGTGAATTGTTACCGTTATACAAAAGCAGTTTTTTTAAATACATGTTACATCTTCTCTCGGTCCCCTGTTAAACTTTCAACAGCCATGACAATTCCTTGTGTAGTGCCCTGCCTGCCTTCCTTCCTTTAAAGAAAAGCTAAAATCTGTTTTTATCTCTGCTGTTCTTGATCGTCAAGAAACACAGTACCATAGCTTCTTTCACACTAAAAGGAGCCTGAGCGACATCTGGTGGTTTGTCCGCAGAATTGCATCTGTGTTTAATTGCATTCTCATTGTTACTAGCACTGTTAAACTTGATTAGCACTTTGACTAATTGCCTTAGATCAGTAATCTCAACCTGAAACTGTTTGGATGAGCATCTCTCAAAGGTCTGTGTGTTAAAGGTCCACGTTCCCCTACAATGGCGCTATCAGGAGACAGTGAGACCTTCGGGAGGAGGGACCTTATGAGAGAGGTCCACAGCTCATCCGGAGAGCATCCTCTAAAGGGATGTGGGACCTCGGGCTCTTCCTCTTTCTCCATTTGCCAGCTCAGGAAATGAGCCGTTCTCTTCACCATGTGCTCCTGCCATGCTATGCTGCTCTCAGCAAAGGCCCACAGCAACAGGGCTATTAGTCTTGAACCAGAACATCCAGACCCATGAGGCAAAATAAACTCTCTCTCTTCCTAAATTAACTGCTTCAAATATTTCTTTATAGTAATGGAAACCCAGCACACAATCCTTTGCTTCTGACCACTAACCGAATCGCTCTCCTTATTATCTCCTTATTACCCTGACGTGAAATCTATGCAAAACATAACATGCGCATGTACCTGCAAAATGTTATATAATGCCCCAAGTATGACAAAGAAATGAAAGAAAACTAATTTCTAATTAAATAATAATTATTTGCTACGAAAGCACTCGGGCACACTCTTGGAATTAGGATGAAGCAGTCAGATGCTTGCACTTCTATGTGGGATCACTGCAAGTGCAGCAAGTGCAGATCCGAGTACATGGAGCTGACAAGTGCAAGGCCACGGGCGGCACGGCCAGCCGTGATATCAGCTCTGAAACGGTGACCAACAACCCTTTCTTCATTTTACACATTAGTTATGTTCCTAGAAAAACACTAAAAATAATTTGAGACAGATAGAAAGCAAAATTGGAGTCAAAGTTTTGATCACTACCAACAGCTCTTTCTACACTGTTAAGATTGTTTAGGAATACAAAGTACATGGACTTTTCTCTATTTCTCATGCTACATACAAACAGAAACCCCGAACTTGTATATAAACAGACATAAGGAGACTCTGACAGTGGAGAGTAGAAAACACACCAGTTAAGGCCCCTATAACTCAAAGAATGACATAGTCATGAGCTCTTCGGTTTTCTTGTTGCCTCTTACATCTTAGACTGGGTACTGGAGAAGCAGGAAAGGCGTAACTGTGAATAGATGTGGATAGCAAAGTCCAAAAGAAGCTTGCTGTCTCTAGCCAAAAGATCAGGAAAGTGGCATCCTAGCAAACCAGAAAATTTTAAGCACGTAAGCACTTATAGCAGTTGACGTCACAGGAAAACCATAACCCTCCCAATCCACACCAGCAAAGGCCAAGCAGGGAGTCCAGGTACTCTTGCCAGACTGCAAAAGAGCACCTCAGCCCTTCATAGGGGTGGAGCCAGAGAAACTTACCTCAAAAGAGAGCTTAGCCTCAAAAAACTAAAACTAGAGGGTTCCATTTGACCCAGCTATTCCTCTGCTTGGTATCTTCCCAGAAGAATTAAAAACATCGTACCACAGTGCCATAGGTACAACCATGTTTATAACAACACAGTTTGTAATAGCTAAGTCTTGGAAACAACCCAAATGCCCAACAACTAATGAATGGCTAAAGAAGATGTGGTTTTTCTATACAATGGAGTATTACTCTGCCTTAAAAAAGGATAAACTTGAGATATTTATAGGTAAGTGGATGTACCTTGAGAACATACTCTTAAGTGAAATAAATCAGACTGATTTATTCTAATTATAGAATTGTTTCTGTGGTATGAGAAAGCATAAGCATAAATAAGGACAAAAAGTATAATAGATACTAAGTAAAAGAAAGATAATATTCAATAGGGAGGAGAATTAGAAAGGCAGGAGGGGGAAAAGAAGGAAAGGAAAAAGAAAAGAAAGGGGAAAAGGGGAAAAATGTAAATAAAGCTACTGTAAATAGGAAAGTGAGGGAGAGAGGAATGGAGGGGTAGGGAAGAAGGGGGGAACCAAGATCTATCATGTACAGATACAAATTAACTACAAGGAATGTGATCACTATGTATACAAGGTACCAATCCATGTTCTTGGAAATAAAATAAATAAATAAATAAAAAGAGATCTTGGTCAAATTTCTGAAAATTAAGACCAAAAAAAATCTTGAAAAGCAGCAAGAGATAAATGACACCTAACTCACAAAGGAAAAACAATTAGAATCACAGTGGACTTCTCATCAGAAACCATGGAAGTGAGAGGAAAGTGGTACAGCGTCTTCCAAATGTTAGCAGAAAAGAACTGGCAACCTACAGTGTTAGATACAGCAAAAACATCCTTCGGGAATGCAGGAAATATCACAGCACCCTCAGACGATGAAAATGAAGGTGGTTTGTCACCAGCAGACCTGTGATGTAATTACTAAAGTAACTTCTACAAGTAGGAAGGAGGTGATTAAACAAGTTTCTTTTTTTTTTTTTTTTTTTTGGTGCTGGGGATCGAACTCAGGGCCTTGAGCTTGCAAGGCAAGCACTCTAACCACTGAGCTAAATCCCCAGCCCCTAAACAAGTTTCTTGAAACATCAAGAAAGAAGGAACACAGTATGCAAAACTGCAGGTAAGCAGAACAGATTTTCCATTTCTTGAGTTTTCTGAAGTATGTTTGATGGTTGAAACAAAAGTTGTAACACTGTCTGATATACTTCTAAATGTATGTGCAGGAAATATTTAAGATAATTTCATTACAAATAAGGAAGGGAAAAGGGACAAACTGGGCATGATGGTGCTCACCTGTAATTCCAGCCTGGAGGCTGAGGCAAGATGGCTTCAAGTTTGAGCCCAGCTTAGGCAAAATGCAACTTAATGAGACCCTGTTTCCAAATAAAAAAGACTGAGGATATACCTCAGTTGAAGGCTCCGGGTTCAATCCCCAGTACTGCAAAAGGGAAATAGGGATGAGAGGCAAAGCTTCTACACCTCATGTGAAACTTGTGAAATGATGGCCTCAGTACTGTGGACTGTAGTAGGATGTGTGTGTGTGTGTGTGTGTGTGTGTGTGTGTGTGATGTATAAAATAACCACTAAAAACATTACGCATGGAGATATACTCAAAACACTGTAGAGAAATCAAAACAGAATCCTACAAGATGTTCAAGTAAGCCCCAGGAAGGTAGGAAAAACAAAACAAAGAAATAAAAAATAGAGATAACGAACAGAAAGCTCACATTTTCCACCTTCAACCTTGGTGAGTTACAGCTCTTCCTGCTTAAAGACAATCCTGAAGCTAAGTGCTTTGGATTTGACCTCCTTCACCTTGTTTTATTGATTATCCCACTGCTCTCCTACAACATCACACTTTCTCACTCTGATGGCTCATTCCCATCAGGAGATGAAATGCACCCTGTGTCCTGTCTGGAATATGGCCCCCTCCTCTTAAAGTATCATGCTTACCTTCCCCCACCACCAAATTTCCTCTCCTTTCCCCTCCTCATCCCAGTGCACTGAAATTGTTCTTGTCAGTAATACCAATGTCTACCCTGCGCTTACTCTGATGAACGGTCTTCAATTCTCATTTTACTTGGCCCAATCTCAGTTTTTTACAGTGCTCACCTTTCCCTTCCTGCAACTCTTTCTATAGCCCAGAATCCCCCAGTTTTCCTCTTATGTGTAGGCATCCGACCTTCCTCCTCTGCCTATCACTCACTCCTCAGTGTTCTATCATAGCCTCCACCCTCTTTCCCTTTATCCCCCTCCCATTATCTCAGTTCCCATCTATCTTACCAGCCCACGCCATGCTTTCAAGCATCACATTCATGTAACCCACTTTCTATTCAATATCCCCACTTACTGTCTTACACACACTTAGATTCAGTAAGCCCAAAACTGAACCAATCAACCCTCTCCTCTCAAATGTGCTCCTGAGAAACTAAATGTATGGCACTTTCATACGCCAGCCACCCTCCATTCTTCTCCTTCCTCACATCTACATTACATTTTTCACCAAGTCCATTTCACTTCTCAAAGCTCTTCAACTCATCTTCATCTCCAGGGACATAGCTTTAGTCCAGACTCCCAACATCTACTAACGGAAAACCTGCAACAGCTTTGTAACAAGCTTCACTGCCCCAATTGTGCCCCGCTATTCCCATCAACCAGAGTGCTTTTTCTAAAATGTGACTCTTATTATATTATGCTCTGGGCTTATTCTGTTCAGTGACTTCTCATAGCCTTTTAGATAAAGTCTAACCTCATCATGGATTTGATGGGGCCCTGCCTATCTCCCCAACATAATTTTCCACTCCCTGCCCTACAACTATCTCCTCGCATAGTAAACACCTTGCACTTCTCAATGTACCACATAATCTCTTGTCTCTAAGACTTAAAAATAAAAATAGAAAAGCACTGTCTGGAATCCTCATCCCTAAGCTCTCTCTAAACTCCCCCCATTTATCCTTCAGAACTCAGCTAAAGACACTTTCTGACTTCCATTTGAGGAGGCTGGATACCCTCTGTTAGTCATCCCAACATCCTGTTCTCTTCTTATCATGACCCCTATAAAACCTTCCCTTAACTGCTTATTAAACTATCTTTTTTTTTCCTTAAGCTGTAACTCACTTGAAAATAGTGGTCTCTCTTATTTACCTTTATATTCATAATGCTAAAGAGTACTTAGAACACTCAATAAATATAGCGTAACCGACTGTACTAAAAAATGAGAAACATCAACAAATCCAATTCTGTATGCCCACTGTCCATGGACTCAGCAGTCATAGAACTGCTTCATTTACTGGCTTATGTAACAGGATGGTGACCGCTGCATGCCATCATCCCTCATATTTCCCACATCTGCACATTTTAACCAGTGACCTTTCTTCCCTGTATCACAGAGTGTGCTCTTTTTGCCATGGAGTCAGCTTTGAGAATACAATGTCCACACAGCGTGGCCTTTGACCAGCTTCAGGAAGGACCTCTAGGTCCATGATTTCAGAAAGCATAAGAAAATCAGTCCCTGTCCTACGTCAAGAAAAGTTCTTTTCCTTGAGTGATTATTAAAGTTGCTCTATGTGGAGGGGTATGCATACATATAGTTGAGAAATTATTTCTCAACAAGAAGCAAGTCAAAATGCAAACATTACTTAACTTTATATTATAGAAATAAACATTGTAAGTACTAAATTCTTTAACCTAATTAAAGTTTAAAACCAAAGCCACAAGTTTTTATGAGTCTTGAGAGATTGAGAAACTAAACTATTGACATGAAGCTTTGAGAGTACTCTTGCACTAAGCTAAATTACACTTTGTTATATAGATAAGGTAAGAACTAGAAAATATTTACCAGCCAGTTAACTCGAAGCCACTAACAATACAAACATTAGATAGATTAGAAGAGTAGAATGGTTTTTTTGTCAGATTTATACTTTTCCTATATCTTGTCATCATAAAATTCAGTAGTTTGTACACAGAAGTCTCTTGTGGGAATTTGCTATAACTATAATGGTTAATGATTACACTACCTTTAAACTTGGTACTGTAGAATTTACCTACTTGACCGTTGTAGGAAATTGTATTTACTGATATCATCATTTATTTGTTCTAGGAAATTGCATTTTATAATATTTAACACACAACTTCACTGAGTTTGTTATAATTAAGTCAAACAGTATAAAAACTGTTCACATCCTTTTGGGGTTAATAAAAATCATCTGTCTTTTTCCAGGTACCAATTTTGGTACAAGTAAATATGAAGAATAACTACAACACAAACATTTAAAACAATAAAAGGAAGAGAAGAAAGGAAGGGAGGAAGGGAGGGAGGGAGGAAGGCAGGCAGGGAGGTAGAAAGGAAGAAAAGAAAAACAGCTCAATATTTTCTTCTGCAGCCCTAAATCTTAAGTGATTAAAGCAAGTTCTTTCTTAGGTTATAACCGGGGAGGAGAGCAGTTGGGGCCAGTGGCCTTGGAAGGCAGGAATGGGAGCAGTTCTCACATGCACAGCAAGAGAGAAGATGAAAGAGATATAAAAGAAAAGAGGAAGGCACCAAACAGATGTGATCTGAGACAGGCACTGTGGAGTAGGGATTCTGCAGCCATCTTTGGCATCCGTTTACCTGGGTTCAAATCCTGGCTTTGCCTGCTACTTGTCTATCATCAAACAATTTGCTTCATCTCCCTGAGTCTTAGTGTCCTCAGTTAAAAAATAATTACAATCCTAGCAGTCACCTCATGGAAGTTGAGAAGATTAAAGTGTCCAGCTCATTCATAACATTTTACAGTGCTGGTTAAATCATCATTGTTGTTGTTATCTTCCATTTTGTTATTTTGCTTAAACCCAGTCTCAATGACAAAAATGTCTAGAATGTGACTTAGCCAGGGCACCCCCCACCTGCCCTGGCCCTGGGGCAACAGAGCTTCTGTTGACACAAAGCCTGTCCTGTTGACACAAAGCCTGTCCGGCTGGCAATGGCTTGTCTTGCTCATCTTTCTCGCTGAAATTCTCACCTCGGGGCTCAGACCCAGCAGCTCCCTGGTGACAGTCACTTTTTCTCTGAGCTTCCTACCAGCCATTGTCAAAAAGTCATTCTAAAATTTCCCCTGTCGGTACACCACATTATGAAAATAAAGGACAAAAAACTGTATGATCATCTCAGGAAACATAGAAAAAGTATTCGACAAAATTAAACATCCTTTCATGATAAAATCGCTCAACGAATTAAATACATACCTCAACACAATAAAGACGATATATCACAACCCCACAGTTAACATCATACTTGACAGAAAAAGCCAAAGGCTCCTCCTCCACCAGAAATTACAAAGGAGCCTGGTCTCCTTACTCCTATTCGACACAGTGCTGGAAGTCTTAGCCAGAACAACTGGGAAAGAGAAAGAAATAGTCATCCAAATTGAAAAGGAAGAAGTTAAATTTTCTCTGTTTGCAGACAAAATAATCTCATAAATAGAAAACCCTGAAGATTTCACTAACAAACTGTTTAGAACCGGTAAATGAGTATAGTAAAGTTGTGGGATATAAAATCAACATATAAAAATCAGTACCTTTTCTACACATCAACAATGAGCTATCTGAAAATGAGATAAAGAAAAGAATCTCATTTAAAATAGCTTAACTACAACAAAAATACTTAGGAATAAAGTTAGCCAAGGAATGAAAGATCTGTACACTGAAAGACATTGATGAAATAAACTGAAGAAGACACAAGTAAATGAAAAGATACCCATTGTTCATTAATTGGAAGAATTAATATTGATAAAATGTCTGTACTACCCAAAACTATCTACAGAGGCAACATAATCGCTGTCAAATTTCCAGGGTCATTCTTCACAGAAATAAGAAATCTTACAAATCCTAAAATTTGTGAGAAGCTACTAAAGACCATGAATCACCAAAGCAATCTTACAATAAAACAAAAAAGCTGGAAGCAATACACTTCCTGACTTCAAAATAATTACAAAGCTATAGCAACCAAAACATCATGGTACTGGCATAAAAACAGACACAGAGCCCAAAAGAATATAACGGACAGCCCAGAAATAAACTAAGGCATTTACGGTTGATTGATTTTCAACAACGAGGCCAAGAATACACAAAGGAAAAAGGCACTTCTTTTAGTAAATGGTATTGGAACAAGATAACCACATGTCCCACAAAATATTAAAAAATCAACTCTCAATGGATTCGAGAGGTACATTTAAGATCTGAAACTGCAAAACTACTAGAAGGAAACATAAGGAGAAAGCCCCATAACATCATTCTGGGCAATGATTTTCTAAATATGAACTCAAGAGCATGGACAACAAGAGAAAAAGTAGACAACTCAGACCATATCGAACTAAAAAGCTTCAGCATAACCAAGAAAACAATCAACAGAGAGAAGAGACAGCCTACAGAATGAGAGAAAATATTTACAAGTCATACATTTGATAAGGCATTTGTAGCTAACATTTATAAGGAACTCAGCAGTAAGAAAACAAATAATCCAATTGAAAAATGGGCAAAGGGTCAAAATAGACATTTCCCAAAAGAAGACATAAAAATGGCCAGCCAGAATGAAAAACTGCTCAAAACAACTAATCATCAGAGAAATGCAAATCAAAACTACAATGAGCTATCAACTCACACCTGTTAGAATAACTATTATCAAAAAGACAAAAGGTAACAAACGTTAGTGAGAATATGAATACTATCGATAAGAATGTAAATTACAGCCATTATGGAAAATAGTATGGAAGTTTCTCAAAAAATTTAAAATAGAACTACAGACAATCCAGAAATCTCAATTCTAGATATACAGATATAGATATAGAAATATATATATATTCGGAAATAAAATCAATCATTGCATCATTCCTCAAAATAGTCAGGACATCAACTCAGCCTATGTGTCCATCAACAGATGAACAGATAAAGAACATGGAATGTTATTCAGCCTTTAAAAAAGAAGGATGTCCTGTCATTTGAGACAGTATGAATGAAACTGGAGGATATCATATTAAGTGAAATAAGCCAAATAGAGAAGGACTAAATACCACATAATCTCACTTACATATGTAATCTCTAAAAAGTTAATCTCATACAAGTAGAGAATAGAATGGTGGCTACCAGAGGCTGAGAGTTGAGAAGGGCTAGGTTGGTAAAAGAATATAAACTTTAAGTTAGATCAAGGAGAAGTTCGAGATCCAATGTACAACATGGTGACTATAGTTAAAAACAATGTATTGTATTCCTGAAAATTGCTAAGAAGTTTATGTATTCTCACCACAAAACAATGATGTCTGTGAGGTAATGCATACTCATTAGCTAATGTATGTTAATTAGCTGGAGTTAGACATTCTTATACATATTTTAAATGTATATTCCATTTTTAATATGTATGTTTTATACACATATTTTACAACAACATATTGTATAAGTATATACAACAAATCTTAATTGTTAATAAATAAATGAATTAAATGTTTTTATAATAAAATATCTCCCACTATTATGTTGCAATACAATGAATGAATATAAGCACTGGGACCAGGCATATTTAGAGACATCTTGCTCTCTGTTATTACCTTGGTAAATTTGCTTCTCTCCAGATCCTTCATTTTAACCTAAGTTTACTGATACCTATCTTGAAAATCCATGGATAATGACCAAAAAACTCAAAAATAACGGCTATCACTACTGTTAAATTTGCAGTTTCTTTTGAATTCTCTCTCAGGGTCCAAGAAATGTTGAGCTAGAATCAAGTTCAAATTCATGTCCCCAACCATATATATGGAGGCTGAATGTTTCAATCAACTAAAATGTCAAACCCTCCAAACTTTTATCTTTCTATTGACAAGAAACCTTGTCTTGCCTTTTACACATTACTCTTTTCCAAGTTTTCCTGTAAACCTCAGATCACATGCTCATACCTTAAATCTGTGATCACAGCCATCCCATGACGCATTTGCCATGGAGTTGAAAGATGGCTCTGCACCATAAGACCAACTCCTGTCTTTCAAAATGAGAAGGATGATATTCTTTCTGTGCCACATTCAGCTATAAGAAAGGAGGTCCTCTATAAGTGTCTACTAATACGGCACTCGAAATTCACAAACAAAACTCCTTTTTTCTAGGATGGTTGAATCCAGATGAGTTAAAGATTCTGCTATCAGAATCTTTCTGAAACTAGTGCCTCACTCTTTTTTCCAGTACTGGAGATTGAACTCAGGGCCTTCATACTGAGCTACACCCACAGCCCTTTTTTAAAATTTTATTTTGAGACAAGTTTTCACAAAGTCACTAAGTTCCCCCAGCTGGGCTAGAATTTGAGATTCTGCTGCCTCAGCCCCAGAATGCTGGGATTATAGGCATGTGCCACCATGTCCGGTTCTGTGTCTCACTTTAAAATCAAATTTTCCTTGCCCAACTCTTTAAGTTCTCCCCCAGTAGCCTCCAATACCCTCCACAGAATTTCACACATACACACACACACACACACACACACACACACACGCTCCAGCCCATCAGACATGTCTATAAACATCTGGCCCTGTGGTACAACTGTGTAAATGTTTGAACATGGGTACAACTGCAGGCAGCAATGAAGTCTTTCTCTGAGGACCTTTGCAAATAAATGGTTGCAGATAAGTACATGGAGCTAGCAATGTCTCCTAATTCTATTCACCGAGAGTCCCGTCAGCCCAGTCAAGAGGAAGACTGATGGCCAGGGAATTGAGCCAGGGCCCATAAGCATCTGGTGGCACAGACCCAGACAGCACTAATTTTCCTGTGCTGCACTACCCCCTTTCATTGCACAAGCTCCCTCCTCTGTTCTGATGCCTTTGATTTAGCCAGATGGTTTACACATTATTTTGTTTTTTGCCAAAAGGATGATTTGCTTTCCAAAAATCTCACATTAACCAGCTCATGACTGCTTCTTAAGATAAAGAGTACTGAATTCTACAAGGCATTGTAGAAAGCAACCTGACAGGACCATGTTGCTTCTGTTTCCTATCTCTGGCTGCCAGATGCTCTGCTTTCTCCTGGCCATCCACAGGGGATTTGTGATTGGGTTTGAATTCTGTAACACTGTTTCCTAGAGAACAATCCAGAGCCACTGGTGTGTCTGGAAGGAAGGAGAAACAATTAGCCAACCCAGTATTTACATGTCTTAAGGCACTTCAGCATCCTGAACTCAGCTTTAGTTGGTAAAATTATTTTGGCCATTAGTGAACGTATTAGCTTTCCTATTACTGGGACAAAATACCAAACACATGCAATCTGAAGGAGGAGAGGGTTGTTTCGGCTCACGGTTTCAGTCAGCTGGCTGGCTCCAAGGCAGAAACAGAATGGCCAAGGGGCATGGCAGAGGAAAGATGTTCAGCCCATGGCAGCCAGAAGCGGAGAGAGAAGGGAGGAGCTGGGGACAAGAATACACCCTTCCAGGTCACCTCCCCAGTGACCACCTCCAACCAGGCCCCATCTCCTAACAGAACATTCGACTACTGAACTCATCAATGTATCTTTGATGAGTGAAACACCCCCAGGAGCCAATCACCTATCAAACACATGAGACTAGGGGGACATTTAGATTTAAATCATAACACTGAGTTTTACAAGCAAAGGGAAACTAAAGCTTGAGGTTTTGTTTTGTTAACTTAGCAAAAGAAGGGGGGAATAAAAATTAGTCCAAGGCTTTAGATTGATTGTACTGGCTTCGATGCCCCCTTTTAAATGAAAACTTCAAATGTAATCATCCAGTTATGTATTAGTGCCCGGGGATTTGATATAGTTCAAGAGAAAAACAATGCTGACTAGTATTTACACAGAATTTTTGTTTTCCATATGGTAAAGCATTTTTCAGGAATCTTCTACTTCCCCAATGTAACTTAAAATAAATCAATCCAAAAAGTACAAATAGAGACAAGCACAAATTTTTTGGGGCCCACTTTTTTAGAGGAATTAATTTAGAGCTAACAATGCAGGACCACCATTCTGGGGAGAGCTGATAGACTACCCCCTCGGCTACTCAAAGAGATGATAGCCTCTAATTACTCTCAGTTGCTGAACTCTACTCATGGTTCTTTTCCCAAGATCCCTGGCTCCCAATCCTCCCCATAGCTACCTTCTATACTTAAAAACTTTGCTCTATATACAAAATAGAGGAACTGATCTATTAATTCACTGGGACTGCCATAACAAAACACACAAACTGGTTGATTTAACGTATTTTTTTTTTCAGTTTTGGAGGCCAGGCATGATGGTATACACCTGTAATCCTAGCACTCAGAAGGCTGAGGCAGGAGGATCACTGCAAGTTTGAGGCCAGCCTCGGTTACATAGTGAGTTCAAAGCCAACCTGAACTACATAGCAATACCTTGCCTCAAACAAAGAAGTCCAAGAGCAAGGTGCCAGCAAGACTAGCCTCTCCCTGTGGCTTGTATATGCCACCATCTTGCCACCTCTGCACAGACCCTGATGGTAATGGCTTTGGGACACCAGTCAGATTGCATTAGGGCCCACCCTATGGACCTCATTTTAATGTAATCAAATATAGTCATGTTCTGAAGTACTGGAGGTTAGGCCTTCAACATATGAAAGGAAGGGGTACAATTCAGCCCATTTATGGATATTTTCCAAATTATACTGAACAATAAAGAAACCCGTGCCTAATTTAAGAGCCCCATAGTTGTTTGGTGATATTTTGCAAGACACAGCCAGATTCCACATGTGGTTTAATTTTAGGGACTGCATGCTTCTGTCCCCCTCAAAAAATACCTCACATACCTTCAAGATCTCTTCAGACCTTTTTTTTTTTTTTACTTATATCAAACAGTGTCTTTCATCTGTTAAAACGCAGTCAGCCTCAGATTGACCCTCATCTGTCACTTAGTATGGCCCCTGCTTTCTTCCTGGGAGCAGCATTTGATGAAGGGCAGATCGCTGGATACCTACAGAGCCAGGAAGAAGGGAGGGAGGATTGTGGATGGAGACAAAGGGACACAAAGAGGAAGCTGGAGGCATGGGAGGACAAAGTTACTGGCTTCTCCTTTAGCCTGAACAGTGTCAGAGACTTATCTGTGCTCCAGCCCAAAGTGCCAATCTTGTCGACAGTCGGAAGCAGCTGCTTAACCAGACATTCCTTACCTTCCAGGACGGGAGAAGTGACACCCTTCTAGACAATGGGCCGTGGGCCATGAGGTATCCCAGCCCATGTCTGACCTATAAAATTCTCCCGCACATTTCCTACCCACTCTGTTTTCCATCTGCCAGTGCACAAAGGTCTCTGAAGCCCCAAGAAACAGCAGAACCACAAAGTGCAAAGAGCTGGAATCTCCACATGGAAGACTTTCCACTGAACACTTTCACTGAACCATCATTGTGTGAGTAATGACTCTTGTGGATTAGACCTCAGTCATTATCGACTTAATTAATAAGTTAATATAATTAAGGAACGGTTGAGTTTAGTAGTAAGTTAATAATCTCTTCAGAGGTAATGTTTCCTGCTGGTTTATGCCAAGAGTAAATACTAATAATAAGGGTGTAAAATGACATGTAATATAAAACAAGTTTTATTTAGCTATTATTATTTAATTCAATTGACTCATAAAAGCAGTAACAGTAATCACAGACAGTCAAAGCTTGCAATGATCGCTGCATTTCAAAATACCATGCAGAACAGCAAGCACATGACAAAATAATAAAACACTAGTAAGGTAAAGAGCACATGGGATTGAAAGCCAAGCGTCCTGAAATATAGTTCCAGCCCAATGCAAACCAGCTGCGACCAGGAGCCCTCACCTCTCTTATGAGCAAAAATAAACCTCAGGGGAAATGGTCACAGTGTTCTATGCACAGATAATACTCAATATGTATGTACTCAATTAATAAATGTTTGTACAGGGATTCTGCTTGATACAGCTAGATAGAAGTGGGTGAACACAGAATTAAACTCACAGCTATTCCCTGCCCTGCCACCAAGCTAGAATGTCCCTGTGTGTTCATGTGTGTAGAGAAATTGGCTCCATTTTTGAACTGTGAGAACAGGGCAAAAATCTAAATAAATCTGGGGGTAAAATATAATCAAAAGTATAGCCATCTGTTTTAAGTCCTGTGTTTAAATTTTTAAAAATAAAATGAGAAACCACCTTTCTTGAAAGATTGAAGTAAAACTCAAACTTAATTAGCCAAAAATAACCATGTGAAATAGACTTTTGTTTAGTCACAAGCAGAGACCTTTGTCTACGTAGCTATATTAAGGGCCAAGACCATTGCCTGGAACTCAGTAGACACCTAAGTGTTTGTTGAATGAAAGCATTAATAGTTAAATACCTGTAAGGTACAAAACACTGCAACAGAAATAGTGAGAAATGCCACAATAAACAGAAGCTCACGCCTGCTCTCCAAAGGCCGCATTCTCATGGGAGAAAACGGTATCAGCAACCTAGCTGACTATAAGGCAGAATGAAATACATGCTACACAGAAGTAAAGAAACCAGCTATGGGTGGAAGAGTCCACTCTGATGAGAAGGAAGAGGCGGCAAGTTATCAAAGAGGAAGTAGAAATGAGGCTGAGCCTTAAAGGAGAAGAACGTGCAAGCGAGGGAATGGTGTGACTGGTGAATGAGAAATGAAAGCACCTGGCTGACTTGGACAGGCTGGGAATGTGCAGGTCGCCTTGGGAGACAGCCTTGGAAGAGGGAGAAGCTGCATATAAGATCCAGACATGGCAGTCTGGATCTTACAAGCCACAAATTCAACAGCCACAAAATTTGGCCCTCATGAAAATAAGCAGATTCCCTTTCTTTTTACTTCAAAAATGTGTAAAGCATTTACATTCCCTAACACATACCTGCTGGCTTGAACCACCAGTGATACACGCGTAAGCGTCCCATCAGGCAGCATGGGACAGTCCCACGGGTGGTACAAGCCATCTGATGGGACAAGCATGCACATACTACCAGTTCAGAGTCACCCACCGATGACAGCCCCATTATGAACATGTTAAGCCATATAAGTGCTATTTTATTAAGTTATTTTAATCCATGTAAGGTGACTGTCATGCCCAAACCACTTTAATGCTACAGAAGTTCAAATAAGGCAAGGAAAATGTGTTATGGAATAAAGCATGGGTATACTATCAGAGTTCTGTCTTCTTTAACTGTTCTAAATTCCACATGACAAAATTGCATTTGGCTTCAGTGCTTATCATTAGAAGCAATCCCCTTCACATCTGTATTCACAATCCGGGTCCATCTTCTGGTATTTTTTCTTCAGAAGAGCTGAACCTGCAAAGTATTTATATAACCAGGTCTAAACAGAGACCTCCTCATGTATCAGCACCATTCGTTTAGTAATCTACAGCTATTCAAAGCATTCTCAGAAGAGTAAAAATAGGGAGAGGTGAATAAACAGGCGGGCTGGCTTAAACTGAGGTTCAGGAAAATGTCAAAGCCATTCATCTGTTTATTCAACAAACATTAAGTCATTGATTATTTAATAATTGCAAGTTTTTTAGTTAAAATAGTTACTTTGTACAAGCACTGTTCTAGGCACCAGGAATGATAAGTGAAAAAGACAGTCAAGAACTCCATTCTCATGGAGATGATCTTCTGGAGTGAAGAGAGGTCACATGCAGAAGTAGAAGAGGAATAATAAGCTGATATCCTCCCTGAGGGTTCTCATCCCCACAGCCAACCCTTTTCACCCCTACTTCCTGCTACCCTTGAGAAAGTAGCCATCCCTTTCTACCAGCATTCTCCCCATGGTTCTGAGTGCAGAGGTAGACTTGGTTTGGTTTGGTTTGGTTTGATTTTCATTCACAGAAGAGATAAGAGTCTTGAAAATCAAGATATTTGAAAAGAAAATGCTTTGATTTGTTTTGCTTTGTTTTGTTCTATTTCAGAATTTGGTTTTGAACATCAAAAAGCTTTCCATCTGGGCCACTGAGCAAGACCCAGTCTCAAAATAAAATATGAAAGGGGCTGAGGATGTAGCTCAGTGGCAAAATGCTCATGGATTTGATCCCTACTACCACACACACACACACACACACACACACACACACGTGACCAAAGCCTGGAAAAAAGGGGCATAGAGTTTATTCATAAACAGAGTTTGGAAATAGAATAAACAAGATCTCAGTTTTTTCACCACACGGAGAGGAGATCAAAGATCTTTCAGAATTGAAGGAAAGAGCTTTTAAAATGAGAGACAAAAGAAAGGAAAAATTATTGGTGATGGTCTCTAAAATATAGTCCTTTCTTCTTAGTCACTCCTTAAAAAGAAACTTTGGTTGAATAGTAAGAGTGCCCCAGATAGGCTGAGGAATCTGCGAACAGAGAATTTCTCATGACCTCACATAATGTCCCACACAGCAAAGCACAGCCGCAGGAAAGCATAATGCAGCTGGCAGTTCCAGGCAGAAAGAGAGTCTAACACAGCTGTCCTCCAGCAGCCCCAGCCTTCTTCAGTGCAGAACGGTATGGGAGAGCACCACAAGGTTTTCCCAAGCCCATCAGGGCATGAGTTGGTGGCGAGAACACCAGGGGACCAGGAGAGACAACTCATTTTGAACAAAAGGACGCCAGGTGACTGGCCTGGGCCTCGTGATCCAGAGTACAGGGCAGGGTGAGAACCTCAATTGCTGATGGCAGCAGACACAGAAGTCTTGCCCATAAAGAAGAGATCAGAACAGACAGAAAGTGGTACTCCCTCTCCACCCTCCATTCTCATAATCTCTCATTGCATATGGAACTGTGGTACACACACAAGGCGCCAGCTTTACTGTGTTCTCACTAATACTGAAGATTGTTAATTACAATAATTGGCTCATCCTGATTATTATTAAAAATAAGAACATTTAGCATTTATTTTGGTTGTTTGAACATGGGCGTACGAAATTTTTACCTAGTAAGCAATAAAAATAAAAAAATAAAACAGAAGAAAATAAAACACAGGGATAATGACAGTCAGTGACTAACAAGGGAATGAATGATTTCTGTCATAGGACCTCTCTATGAAAATAGCGTTTGAACTGAGATCTAAATACTGAGAAGAAGCCAGCCAGGTAAAAGTCTCGGATATGAAAGTTCCAAGCAGAACAAACAGTAGCACAAGAAGTGAAGTAAGGGTGACCTCGATGAGTTAGAGGAACTGAAAGATGGGCAATGTGACTGGAGCCGAGTAAGCAGGAGGATTGTGAGAGAATGACCACGACCGTTGTGACCAGTAATGATAATATATCAATTCACATGGATTGACAAAATGCCTAGTAAATTGGTGAAGCAGAGTTCTAGGTGTGTCTGTGGGTGACTGACACACAGGCCACCACACTGAGGGTGGGAAGATCCACCCCGGTTGTGGGTGGCACCAGCCAGGAGGCTTGTAGCCCAAATGAGATAGAAAGGAAAAGAAGAAGAAAGTGACCTCATTTTGAAGTTCCCTGTCTTCACTTCTACCTTTGGGCATTGGCCTCCAGGTCTCCAGTTTCTGTAGCTTCCTAACACACACTCACATCAGCAACCCTTCAGTGACCTTCTAGGCCTTTGACCTTTGACTGGTGCAGCATCCTTGAGGCCTGTTGTTCTACAGCTTCCATTGTTTTGGGCTGAGCAGCTACTGGATCCTCTGACTCTCCAGCACACAGACACCATCGTGGACTCTCCCACCTCTGACCTCCTGAGCCTACATAAAAAATCCCTTGCATAATTTTTGTTGATTCTATTCCTCTAGCGAACCCTAACTAATACAACCTTATCATGTATGGTCTGAAAGGCCATGGGAAGGAAGGAGTCAATTTTATCCTAAATTCAGTGAAAGGTCACTGGGTAGTGTTAAGTAGAGAGGTGATATGATCTGATTTATCATTTATTTTGGCTGCTGTTGGGAGAAAGGACTAGAGTGCAACAAGAACAAAAGCTGAGAGAATAGTCAAGGGAGCACTAAAATTGTCTAGAGAGATGCTGGTTGTTCAACCTGAAGATGATCATTACAGAAACTGAAAGAAGTTGTAGAACAGAAAAAATATATTGGGTACATATTTTGGAAACTAAATTGATGAACTGGATTGATAAATGAGGAAAAGAATGGAAAGACTTCCAGGTTTTTATCTTAAGAAATTAGAAAAAGATGAAGCCATTTTCCAAAGAAGAGACTATGAGAACAGAAGAGACTATGAGAAAAAAAAAAAAAAGCAGAGAATAAAGATTTCTGTTTGGATCCCACTGCATTTAATATGCCTATCAGACATTCAAACAAGCACTCTGACATCAGGGAGTCAGTTTGATTTATGAGTCTGCAGCTCACGGGAAGGTCAAAACTGGGAATTTACATTTAAGAGTCATCTGCATATAAATGGTATTAATATTTTGCAACAAAATGAAATTCACCAGAGGATAGTATAAGTAGGACCCAGAAAGGAGCCTAGTAAGTAGGACCTAGAAAGGAGGTCAAGTAAACAAGTTAGAGTCAGTAAAGAGACAGAAAGGGAACAGCCAATGAGATTGGAGGTGGGGAATCAAACTTGAGAAGTTGGTGTCACAGAAGCCAAGAAAACAAACTACCTGGGTTATCTTTACTCTGAAATTAGCACAGATAGTTTATAGGGTTTGCTAAGTTGTTAAAAGCCCTGAGAGAATAATTTCTATCTCGCTACACCTCACAGAAATAAAATTGTCAGGGTCATGGACACAATCTGCCACCCAAATGCATCGCCTTAGCCTCTTGTGGATCTAATGAGCATATTAATAGCTCTGCTTCCTCCTCTTTACCACTAGAAAAGCTTATGTCTTGTTGGAACTGACTCAAAAAAGTCTTCCCCAAAGAACAACACCTTTCAAAACAGATAATTCTAATCAGCTACATCTCTGAGAGAATGACTTTCTCTTTACATATATTATGCATATTAGAGTATCAAACTACAGCTAATCATAAAACATGCCACCGATGATGAATGTGCGGCGTTCACTTGCTATTAAATGGGTTGACTTGGAGGACATATTTTAAGTAAAATATTAATGGCATCACCTTGTCTATAAAAATAGTTTGACCTGCTGCAATTGTTACCTAACTCAATACTCCATAAGCATTGATTGTTCTGTTGTTAAAACTGGCAAGGATAAGAATATTTAAAGATAAAATTGTGTATGGAGAAAATTCATTATTCACTTAAATTACAGCATTTCTCACATTAACTAGGGCTTATAACAGTTCATTTAGTAACATAGAGTTTCCAGATTAGTCAAGCATATACAATTCTGTACCAAGCTCAAGCACAACACTTAAGAGTTCTTCAAATTATGGCTTGAGATGTCAGAGCCGGATACTTTCAGGAATTGTTTCCTTTTTTTAGTTGATGCTATCATAGTTGAGGTGATACAGATACTTGCTAGTCGCTTAAATACCAAGGAATAATTTTAAATTCTCTAGTCATGCACACAAACCTTACGAGATCTATCAAGGTATCTAAATTGTGCATAAAATTACGTAACTAGTTGATACAGAATGTTTCCATCTGTAAGTAAAGTTCATTTTAATTTCCCCATACATTAAAACATACGTACATAAACTTCCTTACAATCTTACATACAATTTCAGGAAGGTGTCAGATCCTCTGAAGGCTACCCGTGCCCCCTCAGAATTTCCAAATTAAGCGCTCACACATGGTGCACCTATATGCCTTCTCCTTACTTGTCAGAACTTTCAGTTTCCAAACGTATGGTCTTTAGGGGCGCTGAGCTCTCCATTCTCTAGGTAAATAGGACAAAGCCCATTGAGAACTGAAGTTGATTTGCCAGCGGCTGTAATAGCTTGAGACGCTGGGTGCTGTCCTGGGTCCTGAAAATGCCTGTTGCAGGCTCAGTCAGCGCTATCCAAGGTCCCAAATATCAGCACAGTGATTCGCTAAGCATGGTCTATAGATCACCAGCATTAAACTCAACAGGTGCACATGCTAAAATGCAGATTCCTGTGCCAGAACCATGCGTCAAAATCTTCATATGTATATTTGTGTTTTGTGTATTTTGCGGTAGTGGGGATTGAACCGAACTGCATCCCCGGCCCTGTTTTTTATTTTTTATTTTGAGGCAAGGTCTGGCTAAGTTTCCCAGGCTGAGCTCAAACTTGTGACCCTTCTGCCTCCACCTCTCAGAGTTCTGGGATTACAGGCATGTGCCACCACACCTAGCTGTATGCATTTTTAAAGAGTTTCTCACGTGATTCTCATGTATGCTGCAAAAGTAGTATCTACCAAATGTTAGTACCACTCTCTTAAGGACTGGAAGCCATTTAATCCCACTTGAACTCACTGATCACGGCAAATGTACTTGATATCTTTAACTCCATCTGTATTAATAATCAAGGTGAATTATTACATTCCTGATAAAAAGATAAATCAAATTTCTTCTACATGGTTTCTGTGACAGTTTGGCCCCAAATACAAAATTCCAACTCCAGCAAAGACTCTCAGAAGAGGCAAACTTATTTTTTACTTCTATGATTTATGCATTTTTATAAGAAAATGAAATATGAACACACAGTGAACACTCGTTAATCATCAGACTAAAATATTTAGACTAAAATATTTAGTGTATAAATCTTTACAATTTAAATTGAAATAAGATACGATGGACTGACAAAAATAGATGAATAAATGGACAGAATTGATAAGATAAGTTGTATAAATATCAATGATATGGCTTAAAAAGTTACACAGCTGGTGGTAATGGCAGGTTTGTGGAAGTGATTTGGAAGTATATATCAAAAGTATTAAAATGTAGGTTATTGTAATTTAATTATTCTGAGATGTGGTTACAAACTGCACTGAATATTTAAATTTGAAAAATTGTATTACAGTAAAATACACATTAAAAGGAAATTTTTTAAATCAACCTCCTTGAGCTTTCAGCAAGTCCTTCCTGCCTGTCCGATCTAGTAATAAAAATAATTACATTACAACCAACATATACTAATCAGTCACTCTTTAAACCTACAGCAAGGATAATAGTGGTAAAAATTTATATTGAGTGCTTAACTACATGCTCAGCACTGTCCTAAGATTTTTACATAATTGTGTGACTTAATCCTTAAAGTAATATGTCTATGATCTTAAAAGAAGCAGGAAAAAGTGTGCCGTCTATTATTTAAGGTGTTGGTACTCACAGTTTCTGTCACATAATCTATATTAAGGTTCTGATTTCATTTTTTTTAAACATGCGAAGATAAGGAAGAATAGAAGTGCTCGTTACACATTGTCTGCTGTGCTCCTGACTCTTCAATATGTTTTCTTTATTCAAATAGTACAACTATTTATGATAGGTGTTATCATCCCCATTTTAAGAGGTTTGTTGAAGTACTGACATATACACTGTATGTAAAGTATGCAATTTAATAAGTTTGATATATGGAGATACCTATGAAGCCATCACCACAACCAAGGCAAAAAATATATCAATCATCTCCAAAGGCTTCCTTGTGCCCCTTTGTGAGACTCTCCACCACCACCCCCAGTTGCTTATCCTCAGAAAACCACTGATATTCTTTCTAGCACAACAGATATATTGGAATTTTCTAGAATTTTATATAAATAGAATCATACACCACATATTTTGTCTAATATGTTATACTCATGATTATTGTGAGATTCATTAATATTATAGCATTTTCCAATAGTCCTTCCTTTTTACTACTTGAATAATATTCCAACTGTCCACTTTTATACATATCTGTAAAAATAAGCAACTGTTCTAAGGATTACATAGTAAAGGATCAAATTCAAACGTAAATCTGCCCAACACAAAAACCTCAGATTTTCCCACTGTAATTCTGCCTCTTTTGTTTTTAACTGAGAACCCTATATACACTTTCAGAATAGGAGAATTATGATCCCCAAAGTTACCAGAATATAGTGATCACACAAAAAGTAGTTGTTGGGTGGTTAATCAGGGAGGATGTTCACTGTCCTATCCACCCAACCCCCTACTCTTGCACTCATCATTACTACCCTCAAACTTTGGGCTTCCAAGAACAACCCTAAAGCTGCCAAGATATATGAGATAACTGTATGCAGAGCCTAAGATCTGACTAGACTGCTCTCTTATAGATCAGGAGGGACGTGTAGGGTGCAGATAATGAGAGGTGATCCAATTTATGGTAAAGGAGGCAGGCATCCAAGAACCTTGAATGTCTATTAAACTGGGTCGCTTGCATCACTTTCCCTCATGGATAGCCTTTCAATTAGGAACAGAAGAGTATATAATACCAAGAAGTAGGAGGAAATGACAGGGACTACCCTTGCCAAATTCTTACTATGCATTTGGTCATCTCAGGCATCCATGACTCTTAGGATATAGAAAAAAAAAAAAACAGACTGCACATTCCATGATTTTTACAACATACTTTTGAGGAGGAATTAATAACGACAAAAACTAGTCATTACAGAGTGCTTATTTCTCCTCTGCTATGCTGCCCTTCCTTGGAACCAGCTGACTAAGGACTGAAGCCCCTTCGAAATGTGAGCCAAAATAAGGCTTTTGATTGGTTATCAGCTCATTGTAGGGGTCTATAATGAAAGTCTCGGGATGGGGTGTGTAAGGTCTTATTTTTGCCTGCCCTTCTTGGGACAGTTCATACAAAGAGAAATTTAACTAATTTCTGAGTATATCCGGCCTACATGCTAAACTAGGTTAACAGTCTAGGTTAGCTTCTTCTCAATCTAAAGGGGACCAGCCCTACATTACCCCTGCCTCATGGAGTCCTATCCCTACATTCCTCCCTCTGAGAAGATCATCCTACTGTTTGTGGGAGTAGGGGCAATACCACTTTGGCCACTTCGGGCTGCAAGGGGGAGATGTAGGGCAAGCAATGATCTCTTGGTGGGTGGTCCAGTAGTCCCCATGGCCAGCTCCATCTGAAGGACCATCTGCATTTTAATAGTGTTGATGCAGTCTGAGATAAAATGAGAGACAATTAAGAAGACAGAGACCTAACATTTACAGCAGAAGAATAGCAACCAGTGGTCCCAGGACAGGGAGGAACCATGTGGTCACAGTTTGCCTGAGGAGTCCCTGTTGCAGCAGTCCCTGAATGATGGTCTTTAGTCCTTCTCTAACCTCCAGATGAAAGAGACACTGCTTTTGATGAGGGACATGCATGAGGTCCTTAAGATGGATGAGGACAGATGTGGCCTTCAGAGCTTTCCCCACTATGTGTGCCCACCTGTAACTCTTCAAAGGAGAAAATCCCCACAGGACTAAGTCCTGGAGGAAGCAGGATTTGGAGGTGGGATTTTGAAAACAAATCTCTTCCTAATAGTGTGGTCAGGGTCTCTGGCATTATCAGGAACCAATGAGGAAAGTGGAGACCACCCCAAGTACAAGCCACAGGCTAGGAGAGGAACCCTTCCATGGGGCATCCTGAGACACCCCCCACCCCGAACTGTAGTGGTGTGTGTACAGTTTGGCTCGGGAAATGGCAAGGACCAAAAGGCTGACATTCATATTAATAGGAAAATTGACAGGCTGACTCCCCACTACCAAATCAGTCCAGGGCTCCATAGGTTGGACAGGAATAAGGGGGACTGAATGCTGAGCCCTGGGGACCTTCATTGAGAGTGTCCCCACTCTTAGAGGGGCATTGACTCTTCCAGTGATTGCCTTGACAGACAGAACAAGGCCTGGGAGGTTTGCATTGAGCCCCCTTCCATTGGGAACATTCCTTCCTAAAATGTCCAGGTTTTTGACAGTGATAGCAAAGGGGTCCTTTATGGTCTACTTCGGGTCCTATGCCTGAAAATCTCTGTAGGGCAGCCACAAACTCCCTGTCTTACCCTCTTTTCTTGTTGGGTCTCCCTGTCCCTGTTTTAGAAGACATTAGTGGCCTCTTTGAGATAGTCATCCAATTCCAGGTGATGTTTTTCTGGGTCCACCACTAGTTTTAAAAGCTTACAGTGGATATCAGGGGCTGACTGAGTCAGAAATTCATCTTTAAGGAAGGCCTCCCCGATGACATTGCCTGGGTTTATTAAGGTATACTTGGCCATGGCATCCTTTAGTCATTGCAAAAATACTGAGGGGAGGGGGTCCTTTTCTTCTTGGTAAATTTGTCCGAATTTTGCATCGTTAACAGGCTTAATCCTTGTTCCTTTTAGTCCTTCCTTGACTAAAGTGCAAATTGGCCTGTTCTCCAGAAGGTGTTTCATAGACCCACTGAGGTTTGGGTGAAGGGCAAGCCTTATCCCCTTTGGGGGCATACACTTTGGCAACACCTTCCCTGTTCTGGGTCATCTATGAATTTCATGGTAAGCACTGCCAGTTCTAATGACTGTGCATAAAACTCCTTTCTTTTCTCCCTGATTAAGAGTCTCACTAAAGAGAAACATCACGTCATCCCAGGCTAACCTGAACAGAGAAGTTACCCTGTCAAAAGCCCTTATATATCCATCTGGGTCATCTGTGAAACTTCCCACATCTCATTTGATTTCACCCAAATCTGAGTAAGTGGGACTTCTCCTGATCCCCCCCCAAACTGGAGCAGGACAGTAACATTTCCAGTGTGGCCGTAGGCCAGATTCAGAGGAAGGTGGGCCAGGACCCACCTCCTTCCCTGAGGGCGCACATTTCCCTTTCTCATTTGATCCCTGGGAGAGGGCGGATTTCAATGCCACCAATATTGATGAGTCAAGGAAACAACGAGAAACCCACTTGCGATGGTCCTGGAGGATGAGAGTTGGATACAGGGCACCTCACTCTATTTCTCTTGTAACGCGTCTAATTAAAATATAGTGTTAAAGTTAAGGGCCATATGCCACTTTCCTTTTTGGTCCTCTAGGGGATACTAAGGCCAAGCATCAGTACAATAGAAAATTAAGGCCCTTTTCTCTAAAGTTTAGGGATCTAATTCCTTCCAGTGTTGGAGCAGACAGTCCAGGGGTGAATGAGGTGGGATGGTGGAGGACCTGGTTCCATCTGAGGGAAAGAGGAAGAAAGTAAATGACAGTCTCACCAATGATGGGCATCCCTGCATGGGATATCATCAAGGCCATGTCCCAGAGTGACCAAGGCATCTGCTGGGGCTTAAGCCACAGGGGAAAATGTCCAATTTAAGGACCCATCTGTCTCAGAGTGAGGCTGAGCAATCCTCTATCAGGCCTCCTTCAAAGAATTCACACTGACGAGTTCTAACACATATAATAGGAAGAGCGGTCCCCTTGTACATTGTTCTCTTATGAGTCCCTTTTCTCTTCTGAGGACTCTATGTAATTCACTGGGTAAAGGTGGAAAATGGCAGAACAGGGGAAGATAAATGGGACAAGATCTGTGTTCAACCAAGGTCTAACCCCTATTAACCAGTTTTCCCTAACAGTACAATGACAGAAGGAGTAGTCTCAGGTGGAGAAGCACAGTTTCATGAGGAGGGGCAAATCTACCCCTGAGAAATACAATTTGGAGATGGCCTGGGAAAAAAACTGCTTTCTTGGGACTGCAGACAGAGAGGTCTTTGAGGCATGGTGCACGTGGTCCACCCCCCACCCCGGGGATCCTATGGTCTAGCTGAACTGGGGGAGTCAGTCTCTTGGCACGAGGCAGGTCAGTATAAACCCCTGACTAGGTCAGACCAGGAGTTTCAAGGAGGGCAATTGGTCCTCTTGGCATGAGGTGGGTCAGTATAACCCCCTGACCAGGTGCAAACTGGGAGTTGCAATGTGGAATCACCATCAGGTTCATGCAGACCACCTTAAAAAGCCATATGAGGATACTAATCCCTACCAGGTTCCTGCAGACTGCTGTAAAGCCATAAAAGGTGCTGACTTTCCCCAAACGGGGTCTCCTATCACCCAAAGAAGGGGCCAGAGTCCCGAGGTTTTGGCCATGCTAGTTATGGTGGAGGAACCTCCAGAAGGCGAGACAAGTAGAGGACAGAGTGTCCTCCCATGTTCACTCCAATTTAGGCTAGGTTTTTACCGACCATGTCTGGTAGTCTTCAACCCCAGACAAGCACTCAAATGTAGGGGCTGTGAGGGGTGGTCTTCAGCCCCCTTCCTCCTCCTGGATTTCCCTGGCAGGTCTCTTTTTCTCTCTCTCTGCCACAGAAAGAGGAAGAGGAGCCCAAAATGGAGCAAAGCAAACGTAAGTTTATTTGCAGAGGAAGTGATACAAAGCTACTCCAATGAGTGGGGGCCTCAGACCTGGGTAACCACTGACTATGGGGCAGCAGTCCTGTTTTATGGGGTAACAGGGTCGTGGGGGCCAGCTCATCCTTCCCAGGTGGCTGTTTTTGACTGGATATCGGCTCATTGCTAGGGGTCTATCATGAAAGTCTTGGGGGGCGTGTGAAAAGTCTTATTTTTGCCTGCCCTCCTTAGTACAGTCAATTTAGCTAATCTCTGAGTATATCTGGTCTACATGATAACCTCAGACAATGTAGATTCGCTTTCTCTCATTCTTAAGGGGACCATCCCTACATTAGCCCTGCTTGTTGGGGTCCTATCCCTGCAACTGGATGTAAAGATTGTCTAAGTCCTTTCCTCATTCATGTGAATGTCACAGACTTACAGACTCTAATTCCAGGCAAATTAAACTATTACTTCTTCAAAGGGGTCGACTCGGACCAGAGAGGCTTCCGACAGAGGAAACAGTAGTCACAATAATTAAAACGGCCAACCCTTACCAATTTCTATGTATTGAGTAATTTGCAAAAATTATCTCCATTTAACCACAAGTCCATGAAGCTCTATTGTTTGTTTCATTTACACAAGGAAACTGAGGCTGAGAGGCTAAGAATCTATCCATGCTAGGCGGGTGGCAGAGCTGAAGACCACAAGCCTGTTAAACTCCGGAACACCTGTTCTTAAGCAGTGCCCTGATCCTCCCAATTACCATTCACTATGCACATATTAATTATGCTCCCACAACTATGTGAACCTTAGGCATACTAACTCATTGAAAACTCACAGTAACACTCTGACTTGGGAATTATTACACCGGTTTTACAGATGAAACCCAGAAAAGAAAGGAAATTGAGGCCCCAGATCCTGAGCTCTTTTTCTGCAAGCTCGGTGCCTGTTCGAACCTAGGTATTTTACTTTCAATTAGGGTCAAATCCTTCCCTTTCCCCTGGCCAGGCAAGTCACGCCCACACTCTGGGCGCGAGCCCAAGCTTTTCTGGTATCCAGCACTCGGGGCCCTTGCCAGGCACCCGCCCTAAAGCCTGCTGCCTCCCGGGTCCACACCCCCCTCAACAGCCAATCAGAAATATCCCCAGCTGCTCATAGTCCCCTGGACTGGCCGCGGATAAAGCCTGCCCAAAGCTCTCAAGAGCCATCTTTAATCCAGAGATGTAAGGAGATGTACCCTTAACAGGAGGTCTGAGAAGAAGGGGCTCCTGACACTTTACCCCCAATAATTCCCTAGGCAAGGAGTCAGCTTGCTCCTTCTATGGCTGGGGAGGCAGCAGCCAATCTGGACAAGCCCCAGAAGTGGTGATTTCTCCACCAATCAGCGCTCTGCCCTCTCAGCCTATCAGGGATGTGGTCTGGGCTTAGTGAGGCTCTTTGTGGCTGGACCAGGAGGACCCAGAATTTGGGCCTGGTTCTGTCTCTACCCTGGCCAGTACCAGTACTGCAGGCTGGGACTCAGGAAAGGCCCAGGGCTGGCATGGTGGCCATCACTGTGTTTTGTGCCACTGGAACCAGCGCCATTCTGACCCAGAACTTGACCTTGGGTCCTCAGTGTCGTGTCTTTCTCTGCACGGATTGGCCCTTGCTGAGCGCCTTTGGAACTTTGTAAATAGCCACTAACAGTATTTCCTGTGTTTTTATTTCTCCCTTAACAGAATCTGTACTTAAATATTTTGTATTGGGCAAATTATTTAACTTTTCATACATGGGCAGCTTTTTCAACTGTAAAATAAGGATAATAGTGACTCTGCATAAAATTGTGTGCATTAATACTGGTAGTGCACTTTGAAGAGCATCTTGCACGCACAGAGTGAAATTCAGAAAATATGAGCTGAAGTTGTTAAATCCATGCAAGCATATAATAAATACTGGATACTGTTGAGAAGCATCCTCACATATTCATTCTTGAATCTCCACATCTTCAGAACTGCTTAAGGAGGAGGATGGTAAACATATAGCATAGCTATATCACATGTAAACATATATATGCCACATGCATGTCATAGCCATATATGTGTCTATGTGTCAGGATGCTTCCGTATGTTTTCACAATTGAGAAAAGCACACAGCACAGCGGGTCTGGGTTCAAGTTCTGACTGCAGTTCCTAGCTGCTTGGCTATGGAATATTACCTAAAAGTTCTTTAGCTCCTCAACTGCTTTATAGGGTTACAGTGCACACATGCAATGTATGAAAAATGCTTAGAACAGTGTTTTCCTTCTTCCTTTATCATTCACATGAGGAGTTGGGGCAAGAATGTAGTGACAAACAATATTTAATATCTCTACTTTTACATTTCTCTCCCACATTAACTTTGGCAAAACACAATCATATATGTTCTCATTTAATGTTAATGGAAACACTGTGGATCAGAGCACAGTGGTTTCTCAGAGTCCTTTGTGAGTGTCCATGGTAAGCCAGAACTCAGCTTCTTCAAGTGCAATTTCAATGTTGTGGTGGATTTATTGTGGTCAGCTTGAGCAGGAACGCCCAGCTGGACTGAGTTGATGTGGTTCTGAGAGTAGAGGATCCACCTGAGGATTGCTGCCAACACAACATAAAGGAGAATGTAAGCAGAAGATAGTGGCTGGCTGTTTCCCAGGAGAAGCTCTGTTGTGGCTGGTTCTCCAGAAGGGAACTTCGCTGTTCTCATCGCAGGAGGAGCTTGGGGCCTTGCTGTCATAGAGGATGGCTGCCATTTGCTTCAGAGGAGCTCTGGTCTTCATCTCTGCTGTGTCTTACCCTGGCTCCAGTATAGATTGCCGCAGCATTTTAGTGCAGGCATGTACTTACGTGAGACAGTACCACGGGCTCCCAGCCACTGATTGGCTCTTTTGGGTCTCCAGTGCATAGACAGACTTTCAGCAGTCTTCCCACATGTGGCTTGTGTGTAAATTTGTAACTTGGACTTGTCCCGGGTTAAATCTACTCTCTTGCAAACCACTGACTCTAGAAAAGCAACTAATACAAATGTCATCCCCATTGCTCTGCATCAGGACTGAACCAGTGACCTCAGGCAATTCTAGCCACTGGCAGCCCCCGAGGCCCCAGGTGAGCAGAGGAATTCAGATTCTAGAGTGGACTGAACATCTAATTTGTCTGCCTCTGATTATACAAGTAACACAAAATTACATTCTCTCTTAAAATCTGAACAAAATACAGGGCCTGCTTGGCCCTCACACACGCGCTCCCCACAGGTGGCCACCATCACCAGTTGATGGTAATATCTTCCTGACCTATGGAAAGAGTGTGGGCTGGGCATATGCATCCATTGTCACTTTGGTGCCCCTGAGCGATCTGTTTCTAGACTAGCTGTGTAGTCAGGCAATTTGCTTACCCTCTCTGAGCCTTAGTTTCCTCATTTGTGGATGAAAAGGAGAAACAAGAGTGAGAACCCACAGTACAAAAACTGGGCAGACATCACATTGTGGAAGCAATGCTGTGGAAGAATTAGGAGGGAAGCTGGCACAAGGCCAGGAAGGTAAGCCCAAGAGGAGGGCCATCACTCTGGAGCCACTGCAGCTCCTTCTAGGGTTAGGAAGGGCCAGCCTCTCTCCTCATTCTCTGCTCTCCAAAACATACAAACACCCATGCCCAGTACAGAAGCAGGATTTCCTCTCTACTCAGGGATACAGTGTGAGCTGCATCTGCAGTTCTCGAAGGGAGAAATTTCCCCAAAAGCCTGGCTGCAGTAATATGTGCTCCTAGCTCAGCATCAACAAAGGCCAGGCCACCCTTCTCATGGTCCACAGAAGTGGTCCAAAGTATTGCTCAGAGCCAAGAGCATCTCTGGGACTTCAAAACCTCATCTTTCCCTCCAAACATCAGCACATCCCTCATGATGAGGTGAAGCTGGTGTCAGTCTTTCTCTTCCCTGGTGACCCTCATGGTCCAGCCCTTCTCCAGGTCTCCCCCTCAACAATACCCACAAGCGTCATCTAGAGTTGAAGCTTCTTGGTTCCAGATACAAATGTTGGATCTGAAGTGCTGGGAAAGGGTAAGTACATCCTGTAGGAACTTTCAGAAGTACACAGACCTCAGACAACCCTAGAAGAAGCAGGTGCAGGATGAGGCTGGCCATAGGTGGGGCGAAGGATGGTGCCACTCAGGCCAAGTGGCGGAGGAGAACAGGAGAGTGCACTGGTTTGAATGTCCCCTCCAAAATGCATGTTGGAATTGAACTGCCTCTACAACAATATTAAGAGGTGGAACCTCTGACAGGTGATTAGGTCATGAAAATTCTGCCCTCATAGATTAATGCCATTCACTCACTATGACAGGAGTCAGTTCTTGACATAAAGGATGAGCTCACCAGACTTTCTCTGTCTCGCACATGATCACTTCCTTCTGCCATGTTATTATACTGCATAGAGACCCTTGCCAGACACCAGGGTCATGCTCTTAAACTTTCCAGAACTGTGAGCCAAATAAAACTACTGTTTACAAATTACCCAGTCTATGGTATTCTGTTACAGCAACAGAAAATGGACCAAGAGAGAATAGGGGTAGAAATCAGCACAGTAAAGACATAATCTAAAAGGGAAGATGAAGATCTCTTGACTTTAATTCCATACCCTTTCTACCCAGATCCAGAATTAATTTACCTCTCCTTTTTCCAGCCCCAACTGAAGACTCTCTGGAAAAAGAAATAGACGCGTTAAGATTTCATCACATAACTTCCAGACACATCTCCAACTCACTCAGTGCTTTGGTCATTAGCCAAAAGCACACATTCACAATTCAATATGATCATATACTCACATCCTAAATGCATTCAGGTCTACAGTCAGGACACCAAACGGAATCCGTGTTGGAAATGTTCTGCTTTCTATGATCCAAAAAAATAATGGGCAGGAATGACACTAGACAGACAATTCACGAAAATAAAACTAGAAAATAAATTTGGAAAAAATGTGATCTCACTGGTCGTAAAAGACGTAACAGTTTAAAACAAACTGTTCCTCATCTGTAAAATTTTTGTTACCAATTCCAATATGCACATTCTTATTACACAGATATGACTTGAAATATGCTTAAGAATTGCAAAATAAGCTCTATCCCACAATGCTAGAGGTAGAATGAATTAATTGAAGCCTTTTGGGAAAATAATTTGGCAGTATTTAACCAAATCCCTTTAACACAGTAATTTAGTTTTTTTAAAATCCAGTCAAATGGGTAATTTCAAACTAAAATTTTTGCACCAAGAAAATCTGAATGCAATTAAGAATCTAACTTTAATTTTCAAAAATAGGCAAAGATTTAAAAAACACTGCTATTGTAAAGATACTGTAATGACATGAGAAATGTTTAAACTATGGCACCGAGTAAAGAAAATAAGATTCAAAGGAATCAGTACTACATCATTACAACCACATTAAGACCTATATTGCCTACAGATGCATGCACACATGCAACTTTGTTTAGTCCTCCAAGTAATCACTGAGTCAACTGAGAGAGGGTTAAGGAACTAATACCCAGACCAACAGCAAAGTGAGTGGTGAAGTTTACCCATATACCAAAGATGCCACAAAAACAACCACTAGCAATGCCCTGTTACCTTTGGGAATATGACCATTTCCCAATTCTGGCCAGTGAGATATAACAGAAAGTGTTATGGGGGACTTCCTAAGAGGCACAGTAAAGGCAGCCCCAGTCCCCTTTCCTTCCACTCTCCTTCAATCCTGCTTCCTGAGAATGAAGTGACCTTTACTGAAGACATGAGCTAGGTCATCAGGACAGGAATAGAAAAGGAGCTGGAGTCTTGATGACAGGGACCTTGAACTGTCTACCTCCAGACTTCTTTGATGTGAGAAAATGAAACCCATATGTGGAAAAGCCACTGTGATTTCAGATTTCCTGCTCTGTACAGCCTGGCCTCGTTCCCAGCTGACCAGCCTCTCTTCCTCAAGGTTTCAAAGTTGGTGGAAAGAGAGGTCTTAAATCCCACTGACTTTCTACTTTTAAAAACTGAGAAGAATGAAAATCTATTATTGGTTCGACTGCCTTAGAAAGACTCCTCATTAACGAGGACATTCTTATGACTGGGTTAGGTTGACCAGCACCAAATTAACCCTGACTTGTGAAACATTTTGGGATGAAACATACCATACCCACGACACATTCCATCTAAATGACACATCAGCAGACACCGGACAGTGTTTTCACACAGGAAGAAAATGTAGTATTCTGCAGAGGAAGATCTCAACACACAGGGAGACGCTGTTCCCTTTACGCTGGTGGTCACTTTCAATCCAAGCTCTAAGCTGAGCTCTGACTAGCAGAGACCTTTCAACCCAGTCCAAAGACATCAGGGATCTCCCAGGAGAGGCCAAGTGCTTGCAGCTGACTCCAAACCTCCAGCCCAGGCTTCTGCCAGAGAGAGAACTCAGCTGGGCCCTGTCTTAACAAACCTTCTGCAACCCTACCCTCCACAATCTCCCTCGGCCTTCAAGAATGGTTCTCAAGTTTAAGAGGGCCTCAGAACTGCCTGGGGCATTATTGGCTTCCACCCCTCAAAGGTTCTCATTTAGTAGATTCAGGTTAGAACCCAAACATTTGTGGCTCTCATTTATCCTCAAGGGGGCACACTTGGCGCCCCACTGTGTTTCTTGAGGCAACTTTTTCCCAATTTTTGAGGGACTGTACACCCCTCCTGTGTGTGCAGAGGTAGCTGGAGCCTGTGGTGACCTCTGCAGGGCTGCCCCGAGAATGTGCTGTTGGGACAGGGTCCCCCAGGGCCCTCCAGGGGTGCTCCTCCTCACTAGCCCCTGGTCCAGGCGCCCCCACGGCCTGTGTTCCCCCGGGGCATCCCTTAGAGTGTGGGGGATGGGACCTGAAGGGAGGAGATGGAATTACATGGCTTATTTTTCTTCAACGTCAAAATATGAAAAACACATATGTGCGATGTAATAAAATAAATTAATGAGAAATGTTTGTGCTATTCATTTAATTCGTATTGGGCAAAAAGCCGTGCTCTGCTAGCACAAGCATTGTCTCACACAACATTCAGGGTTTTCTCACAGGACAGTCACATCTCCTGCCACCTAGTCCCTGAAAGTTTTCAGTCATTATGCCATGTGGTCCCCAAAAACCTCCCAACAAAGTCACTGAGGAAGACTTAAGAATTAACTGAGGGATTTAAGAGACATACACATATTAAATTTTCAAGTCAAAAAAGATACACCAAGAATATAGCTACCAAATGCAAAAACTGGAAAGTAAAAGGAGCAAATCTGCTATGCTCACACTAGGAATGTTATGAATCACAGAAAAGTTATTGGGATGAGTCTTTTACTTAAAATCATCATCTTTGAACAGTCTTTGTTTAATGCTGCATAAAATCAATTGTGTATTTTCATGCTAAAACTTTTAAAATTTTTCTTTTATTTTTATGACCAAAAAAATACATAAATAAATAAAGTGCCCATGACTGAAACAGCGTGCTGCATACTCTAGCTCCCTGGAAAAGGCACAGGGCCTGGCTGCTTGAGAGGCAATGCGCGCTTCGACCTCGCCGCAGACTCGTACGGGCTGACACTGCCCCGCTCACACCGAGCGAAGTCGGCCCGCCTCGGTCAACGCCCGTTTTCCAAAGAACTTTCCTTGCTTCACGAAATACCTGCACACTAAAACTCCAGCGTCTCCTCTCAGAAATTCTAAAGGAAACCTCCTTGCTGGAGCCAGGTAGCTCAGATTAAGAACTCACCAGAAAGACCGACTGGAGACACCATTTCGGGGAGTCACACAGATAGAAAAGTCTGAAGCAGCAACTTGCACAGACTCACAGTTGCGCCCCTCGGTGCCCACGCGAAACTCCCCTCGGAAAGCTCCGGCGCACACGGTCTCCCAGCGCTGCACGCTCCCGCCCCGCCTCGCGCCTCCCTCCGTCCTCTCGCGAGAATGCCCGGGGTTTGGGGCTTTCTCCCTTTAAAAGCTTCCTTTTGCTCATTGCTCAGCCCACCCTCTTCTTCCTCTCTGAGTTGGTTTCCAAAGTTTTAAAGGGGATGAAACCAAACAGAGCTTTCTGAAAAAACGGTTTTCTGGCTCCTTGGACTAGGGGCCATGGATAAAAGTGGCTCAGGGTAAATCAATCCCTGACCCTTTCTGGGCCTCATTTTCCCCACTGGCCAAAGGAAGAGTGGGATGATGTGGCTTCTAAATCTCTTCTGATCTCTGACTGAGCATCTGTAAAATGAAGGGACGGAAAAAGATGGTTTCTGACTTTTCTTCCAGCTCTTTCTCCCATCTCAGGAATCCCCTTACTCCGCTCTCTCTCGTAGAAGGCAACTGTAGTCCAGAGAAATGAAACAACTTGCCCGAGGCTACACAGCTGGTCAGGGGCAGAGCAGGGACTGGACCTGCTGGGCCACAGCCCTTAATCAGTGTTCTTGTGTTTTACATGTATACTGTACATGCATGTGTGAACATGACAAGGAAGCATAGTCTGAAGATTCTTACTGGGCTCTGTCTTAGTCACTCTCCTGTCACTGGGACCAAATACCTCACACCACAAAATTTAAGGAAAGAAGTTTATTTTGGTTTGTAGTTTCAGCTGGGCCAAAGGTAGAAACAAATTGGCAGAGGGGTATAGCAGAGGAAAGGTGCTCAACCCGTCAGCCAAGAAACAGAGACAGAGGGAAGGAGCTGAGGATGTGAATACACCATTCCAGATCACACCCGTGCGGACCCACCTCCAACCAGACCCCACCTAACAGCACATTCAGTTGCTGAATTCATCAATGGCTGAATCCACTGATGACTATCGGGCCCCCACAATCCAAACACATGAGACTTTTGGGGGACTTTTTAGGTCTAAGTCATATAAACTCTGACGTTTCCAAAGGCTTCCATGAACGTTAGGGGCACTGTGCAGCCAGTCTGGGATGTGAGGGAGGAGGTAGCAGGCATGGGGAGGTAAGAGGTGCAGGGATTGTACAAAGGCTGTCCTCCTCCTCCCCAGACCCTCCATCACAAGGGCTCGTGCTCCTTGCTTATCTTGGCATTGCCACACCCAGCCACACCCAGCCTGGCTGCTTGAGCCGCATCCTACTCCTAGTCCAGGAGCACCCGGGGAGGACGGGGCACTCCCAGCCCTCAGTCCTGCCTGGCCTAGCCTAAAGCAGCAGCATTTTGTCCCTTGCTTCCGTGTTATGACTTTCAGTTGATCAGCTTGATCTTTTGTCCTAAAAGATACCATCACACCTGCTGACTTCAGGCATTTCCACAGCTGTCTCTGTCTTCATCCCCTGCCATTTCACGAAATGTTTCTTTTTTGAGTCTCTCGAGATCCAGACAGCAAACTACACCCATAGCTGCTCATGCAGGTCTCCCTGCTTGGGTCAACTTCTCATGCCTTCCAACTGTTACGTCCAGAGGTGGCCTGTGACCTGCTGTCCTGCTAGAAAATATATTTCCCGGCAATCGTAAACCCAGCTACAGTAAAGAATTAAAGAAACTGAGTTTAAATTAAGAGAAGACAACTTATTTAGAGGACAATTTATTTCAAAGTGGTGAAAAACGGGGAAAAGGAGATGACAGATAGCTACTCAACGAGTAGGGAGCATTCAAAAGCGAAATACTCATGGGCCCTTCGTTGTAGCCCCTTTTTATTGAGGTTTTTCCCCTTGGGTTGGCCCTGGGAATCTGATTGGCTCTTGGGCTTGTCTGCCACCTCTGCCTTGATTTCCCTCAGCACTGTGACCTTCGTCTTTTGGCAGAGGGCAAACCTATGGGCGGGTGCCTTAGGGCTAGTTAAAGAGTCAAAAGGGAGAGTTTGCTTTCTGTATGTTAATCAGATTACCTGGGGCCTTCCGGAATTAGTCTCTTTGCCTTTAGCTCCTTAACTGTTGGAATGTAGCTGCTTTTATGTTTAAAGTCTGAGGAGGCCTTTACCCTATCTTTTCTCTATCTACCGGGACCCCTGTCCCTACACAACTGCTATATTTTTAAAGTATTTGTACCTGACTCCTAGTCCCTGGCTCAAAAGGAGGACAAAATTTTTATTCTTTCTTCTCCTTTCCATTCATGCTGCTGTCAGCATCTTCAAAGTTCATTTACAATTTTAATAACTTCTCCACTGAAGTACACATTGCAAGCCAATTCATGCTAGAGGGAGGGAGGATGGGAGGAGGGGGGAAAGAGACAGAGGCAGCGAGAGAGGCAGAGAGGGAGAGGGGATAGTGGAAATCACCATCAACTGATTGGTTGCAATATGAAGGAGCATTAAGTATCTTCAAATCCCTCTTTTCCTTTTTAAATTTTTAGTAGTATGTTTGCCATACATTATGATTACATTTGTGGTGAGGAGTCGGTACATCTACATAACACATCTTCATTTTTCATCCCCTTCCTCCTACTGTTGTCAGATGGGAAGGGGGATTCAGAAAATATATCTCCAGGTTCTTTATTCGCGCAGGCAATGAATTGCAGGAGCGAATTTTAGGGCATTGGGAAAGTTTATTTAAGTAACAAAAGGGAGACTGGTTTGGCCAGGTGGATAAAATAACCAGCTGATGCTGCAATTAGGAATCTGAAAAGGCCTGGGAGACTAGGGAGCAGGGGGCAAGAGTGCAAGGCAGAGGGGAGAGTGCAGGGAGAGAGGGGGCAAGGGAGGCAAGCGAGGCAAGAGCGACAAGAGGGCGAACTCGTGGTGCCATTCATATTTATCTGGATTCTGTTCTTGTGAGAGTTTCTGGATCCCGTGAGAAGAGGGGCGATTGGAATTTTGCGCCCCAGGCTGACGTCAGGTCAAACATAACCCCAAGGTTATGTTCATCTTCCCAGCCAGGTCAGGCCACGCCCTAATCCTATATCACTACTTCCCTCCATCTCTTGGTCCAAAACCCTGTTTTCAAAGTCTGTTTGCTCTTTCTAGCAATGTCACTCCCAGTCATTCAGATGATGTCCCTCCTTCTCACCAGAGCGAGTAGGTTGTTCCAGTTCCAGCCCCCATCCCAGCAGGAGATCCCGGCAGCTATCTGTCCCCGGCAGTGAGTGAAGATGGAGCGCTGCCTGAGTCTGTGTCCCAGGGGTAGAGGGGCTGGAGTGAGCCACTGCCGGGGATTTCACTGGGTGGGAGGAGGCTGAGCTACTGCAGGAGTTTCGGGGGTGATAAAGAGGCAGAGGGCTTTGGTGGCTTTGCTGCAGTCACTGCGACTTTGAAATGGAAGCTTTAACATGTATGACGGCACAATATAAATCTGTAAAAGAACTACATCAACCTTGGGCTCAACTCCAACCCCACAGCAGAACCCTGGTGATGCTTCTGAAAAGCAGCAACATGCTGAGCACACCCCAGACCAACAAAATGGAAACTCCAGCTGTGTAGCCCAAGGATACAAATCTGGGCGATTCAGATGCACAGCCGGCATTAAGAGGGAGTGACAGAACCTGACGTGGGGAGCCTTGTGATGTGACACAGTAGGAAACACAGGACATCACCAAGGAAGTATCCCTGCTAAAAATGTCCAACCTGAACCCTAACCAGGAGAAAACAATGTGCCAGCCCAGTTGTGGATTCTACAATACAAGTGACCTGGACTCTTAGGGAAGCCAGTGCCATTAAGAAAAAGTCAAGGAGGGCAAGATGTTTTAGATTAAAAGACATTAAAAAGACATAATTGCACACATAAACCTTGACTGTGGCTCAGAATTAAAACACACGCAAATATAAAAAATTTTTGGAAACAACTGGAGAAATCGGAATACAGCTATAAAATAGATGTTATTAAATTGTTAGCTTTTTTAGCTGTGGTGATGATGTGGCTATGTCTGAGAAGTTACCCAAACGATCTGCTTAATATTCAAAAGCCAAGTGTTTCCAATAGTTCTCCAGAAAAGGCATGTAGATGTATAAAAGGGGGCATTCTTTAAAATTTTCTGTACCCTTCACATTTTTAGCACCCCAATAGCTATGTGGCAGCACACCTCAAAGCCCCTTCCCTTCCCACTCTTCTCCGGCTCTTTCTCCAGACTTGACGTTCTGGAACAATGGATCTCAGACTATCGCATCAGTCTGGAGAGCTGGTTACAGCAGTTTCTGGCCCAGAAGTCCAGGGTAGGCCCCAAGAATCTGCATTTGTAACAGACACCGATGCTGCTGGCAGGGACCACCCACTGCCCTAGAGGGTAGAAGACTGTCCCTCATCCCAGGACGTTCCATCTTTTCCAGGAAGATTCTTTGCAATGCGACAGTAATGTCCACTAGAGGGCAGCACAGCCTCACAAAAAGAAACTTGCTGCCCAGACAGGAATTCGACCATGAAAGCCCCTGAAAGCCCCTGACTCAGAACTCTGACGTCCCAGGGAGGAGGGAGAATCATGACGTCCCATGATTGGGGCAACGGGGATCAGAATCTAATCATTCTTTATATTTGGAGACCGCTTCACGGATGTCAAACTTTCCCATATGTCACCTCAGCTGAAGTATAGAACGTCCCTGAGGCAGCTGAACACCAACATCTCTATGTGACAGACACAAGGCTTCAGAAGGTTGTCAGAAGCCAGAGCGCTGGTCATGCCCGAGATCAGGAAGGGCCCCAGCTCCAGCAGGCGTGTGTGTTCTCCCTCCTGAGACCCCCAGGACCTCTAGCAATCACAGCCGTGATCCTCTTTACTTGTTCTGTTCATCTTCACAATCCGTAAAGCACGCCCTCTGATTACCCCCACTTTGCTGATAAGTGAGGTGGGAGGAAGCAAAATATCTTGCACAATGAACAGTGAAGCTAGGATTCAAACTGGGGTGCGTCTGACTCAAGAGCCCACCAACCCAGAGCGACCAGCAGCCCCAGAGCGACCAGCAGAGCAGCACCTGAAGTAAGAGATGCAAGGTGCTCACCCTTGAGCAACAGCCAGGCCAGGAAACCCGGGGGGCGGGCTCCTGCCAAGGGCCACAGGAAGCCCCCCAGGTGAGTGCTGTTCACAGATGAGGCAGTGTGGCCTGGGACCACGGCACTTCGAGAGATGGAGCAGGGATTCATTCACTCCAGGTCATGTACTATACCTGCTGCCTTCTTACACCTTTCAGCTCCACATGTTTGAGTCAAATGTTGGAAATAGAAAATGCCTCCCCCCCCCTTGTCAGTGTAGGCTTTGCTTCTCCTAGTTTGGCCCAGAAAAAGCAAATCAGACCGTTCTGCATACAGACATGAACAGATGCTGCTGAAGGCCAAAGCAGCTTCCTGGTGGCCCTCACCTGTCTGCACCCCACTCAGCGGGAGGCACAGTGCAACGGCAGAGCTAGACACCAGATATGGGTCTGCAGGTGCACTTACTGGGCCCTCGGGCTTCCTGCAGAGCCCTTCTGTTCTTCCCCCGGATTCCGGTCATCAGGCTGGTCCCCGGTAGCTGTGGCGGCCCCTTCCTGCTGAGTACGCTTACAATACTAGGCACCCCTTCTCTGCTGCTCCTGAAGCCAGCTCACACACCTGCTAACAGGAAAATGATACGGTATATTGAAACAAATACTGAATTTAGAAATCTGGCCTGTGAAGTCTGAGTGAAACCTCATTTTCAGCTCTCACAAGCAGTAGGCAAGGAAATGAAGAAGTAAACTTCATTTCTCTGGGTCAGACATCCGTTTGCGATCCCCACCGTGAGAACCATCACTCCAGTGTCATCTAACACAAATCCTGGGCTGCAGCGTACGGTTAAAGAGTACAGTTTGAACATCCCTAATATCCAAATAGCCCGAACTCCGAAAATCCAAAATAGCCCGAACTCTGAAACTTTTTGAGTCCCAAAACGGTGCCACAGGTGAAAAATTCCACACTTGACCTCTTGCAGTAGGCTACAGTCAAAATACAAGCATACTAAAAATATTGTATAAAATGATTTTCGGGCTGTGTGTATAGTGTATATAGGAAACTAACGAATTTCTTGTTTAGACTCAGGTCCCATCCCCAAAATGGCTTATTTTGTATGCTCAAATATTTCAAAATCCAGAACAGTTCTGTCCAAAGCATGTTGGATAAGGAATGGATGTTCAACCTGTAAAGTATCATGGAACACACTTTTCTCTAAAGTTATTTATCATAAGTATGAATGTTAAAAGCAAAAATTATATCACCTGATGGAGTTTTCAATGATGTGGAGGTAATAATATAACAACCGAAAGGAAGGATAAAAGAAGGTATGAATCTTTTACATTTTACTTAGTTGCCAGGGGTGTTGTGGGGATTAGTGGAGGGGTAAAATGTTAATTCTAAGTAGGATTAAGAGTCACTAATAGAAATGTGTTTGAGACATAAAACCCGAAGGCAGGCTTGGGGTTTTTTGTTTGGCTTGTGTGTGAGTGCACATGCGTGTGTGTGTGTGTGTGTGTGTTTATTTTGGTGGTACTGGTGATTGAACCCAGGGGTTTTATACCAAACTATATCTCTTTTTTAATTTTTTTATTTTGAGACAAGTTCTTGCTAAATTGCCCAGGTGGGGCTCACCTTGTGACTATCCTGCCTTAGCCTCCTTCAGTGCTGGGATTACAGGCATCACATCAGAGTAACTTTGTGTTCTTTAATTAATCAGTAAAGGGGGTCCCTAGGACCATTTCAAGTAACACTCTAATTTGGTGCTGGTAACTTCACACCCAGGGGCAGGAAAATTCCAAAAGGTGTGGGGTACCACTTGCCTGTGTAAAGTACAGAAGGTAGTTGTGGAAGAGGAGAAAAGCTTGAAGCCGCTCTGAGAATGATTCAATCACCTGCTTTTTGGCAGGAAAATGTTAAGAAAAATGCATATGGAGGATGAGGCTTTGGAAGTAGATTCCCTTCCATGCAATCAAGCTTCCTGGAAAGACCTTCAATAAACCCACTTTGAATGCTCTGAGATGTGGCTCAGAATGCACATCCAGGCCTGCCTGTTAAAAGAGGTTTCAGACCGAAGGAAGCCAGCCAATCATCCTAGCAGAGTTTCCCACATTTCCACTTCCCAGAACTGTGCTTGCTCCCATAGGCCTGTCCTGCTTTCAGACACACCCAGGATTCCTTTCCTACCCAGTTCAAGAAGTCTGCCTATCAACTCCTGGTCCTCAACCCCAAACCCCTGACAACCCCATCTTTCTACCCTTCATCTATCCTTCCTCCATACATAGTATTGCGCCTCTACTCTACCCCACAGACACTTTTACTATAACATTTGTAATGCTTCATTGAATCTTCATTCTTAGAGTCAATGTTTTCCTGCTTTCTGTATCCTTGGTTCTGGAAACATTGTAAAAGTGATGTCAGTGTGGGTCGAATGAATGAATCTGAGGCCACTCGGTCTCTCTCTACTAATGACAACTTCCCTTGAGCCAGACCTGACACAGTGCAGCGCTAAAATGCCCCTCGCATGCCCTGGCTGCGGCGGAGCTTTCAACCTTCTCGGGATGTCGCTTGCTAGGCCAGCTGCTGGGGGCTATTCTCACTGCTGACTGACCAATAGAGTCACCTGGGCAACTTTTCACAAATGCCGGTGCTCAGGCCTCACCCTGGACCACTCAATCGAAAGCTCCAGAGAGTAGGCCGTGTGCATCAGCATTTTGGGGGGAAATGCTGGGGGCATCCGCATTTTTAAACTCCCCAGGTTGTTCTAGTGGGGGCCACCAAGGTTGAGAACTGATGTCTTAGCAGAAAGGAGCTTTGACTTTGCACTACATTGGGATATGGAAAGAATTCTTAGTTCAACCTCAAATTTGTTTGCTAATCTTCCCTCCAGGTGTGGGCCCCAGACCTTTTCCATCAAGCTACACGCACATCCACCTGGAAGTCAGCCCAGCATTCAAGCCCACCCAAGGCGCCATATGTCTAAATATTTGAAAGTTATAAATCAAGTTAAAAACTGTCAAATGCAGCATGTCCTTTCCTCCTTACTTGACAAATATAACTTCTATAACATCAATTTTGAAAATATGTGCAAAGCAAAGGTTTTTCGTGAGACTAGAAGTTGGCAAATGAGGACAATTAACTACACAAGTCTGCTCATATATCTCAATAAGCTGATGATATTTCATTCAGTAATAGAATAAATGCACAGCATAGTTAACTAGTTATCATGCATTTATTCCATAAATTTTATATTTATTGTCCTTTACCTCAGCAACTTTGATTATGTTACTATAATCAGAAAGTGTCAGTCATGCCGGATGTTTTAGTTACTTTTCTAGAATCAATGATTTGCAAGAAAGCAGATTTAATGCAGGACATTTACACATTACAACATTCACACACACAAACCAAATGCAGGAAGAGGGTAGAACGTCTATCTATGCTCTAGAGAGCTAACAGATCCAATCAGGGGCTGGGAGTCCACAGCACTGTCTCATGTAAGTCCGTGCCTGCACTAAAAGGCTGAAGAAATCTATACTGGAGCCAGGACATGACTCTTGCAGCAGAGATGAAGACCAGAGCTCCCCTGAAGCAACAGCAGCCATCCTGGATAACAGCAAGTCCCCGAGCTCTTCCTGTGACGAGAGTAGCCAAGTTCCCTTCTGGAGAACTAGCCACAGCAGAGCTTCTCCTGGGAAACAGCCGGCCCCCATCTTCTGCTCACGTTCTCCTTTACGTTGTGTTGGCAGCAATCCTCAGGTGGATCCTCTATGCCCAGAACCCACCAACTCAGTCCAGCTGGGCGTTCCTGCACAAGCTGACCATATCAGTCCACCACACCAGATTTGGTGATTTCAATGTACAGAAAAACTCTGCTAAGCTAGTAGCCATTGGGATTGTCAATTAAATACTTAAAGCAATACTTAAATTGGAAATAAACCAAAAAGTTCTACAAACCAATCTCAAACATTATAATGGGATCGAAATGGTAGATTAATGTTGTCATTGGAAAATAAAATATCTCCAGTTAATTGTAGAAATTGCTATTGTTTATATAGAAATGTTTAGCCCCTCTTAATGTAATATCTGGATTGATACACTATTTTCTAAGTTCTTTTAGATTCTTCAGGACTGGATTACAATACAGAAAACCAAAAATACCAGTATGTTGGTTTATTGGTTCATGTTTCTTTTCAGTCAAGACAACTCCTGAGCCAGGTGTGGGGGTACAGGCCTATAATCCTAGCACTGAAGAGGCTGAGGCAGGAGGATGGCTGGGAGTTCAAGGCCAGCCTGGGCTTCACAGTGAGTTCAAGGCCAGCCTGGGCTACATCATGATACTCTGCCTCAAAAAACAAAACAAAACAAAACAAGTCCTTAATCTAGAATGGTCAGGAGGCAGCTTCTAGAAAACAGTTTGCGTAAATAAGAATCTTCTCAGGCCAGGTATGGTGGCACATATCTGTAATCTCAGCACTTGGAGGCTGAAGCAAGAGGATTGCCATGAGTTTGAGGCCTGCCTGAGCTACATAGTGAGTTCAAGACCAGCCTGAACTACACAACAAGATGCTGTCTCGAAAAAGCAAAAAAAAAAAAAAATCTTCTCTTTCAGAGGCATGCAAATGTTTTCGTTTCATTCACATTTCCCTGTTTTGCTGGAATTTAATTTTTCACTTATTTATTATGCAGCTTTTTCCTGCTTAGAATAACAATTCTTCTCTAAATTTTTAGTTATATATTTTAGAATCCATTTAAAAGTGAAATCAGTTCAGCTTTGGCTCCTGTTTTTGTAAACCTTTGCTAACATTAGCTATAGCAAAAAGGATGTAAGACTTCAACATTCATTTCGTTTTCTGACAAAATCAAGATTCGTTCTTTATTTCACGATCTCTTATCACTTTTACTTTACTAATGTCTTTCTTATCTTGCCTAAATTAAATCGGATCGCTTGAACAGCATTTCATTGGAATCTCCACTGTCTGTACTCAGAGTGTTTGGAGGTCAGATTTGGAATGTGTTCCCCCAAGCACTCCCCCTTTACCGAGATACAGAGAACACTAGGCGTCGCCTCCGGCCCCTGCCAGGGAAACCCCTCGCCATCCACGCAGTCGACGCTGTGCATTTCCTTGTTAAAATTCAGACTGGAGCAAACACACACTGATAAGAAATACATAAAGACGCCTGTTCCCCGGGCTCATCCCAGCGGGGAAATACTGCAAAAAAAAATAAAACATGCAAACTAACTACAGTTCAAACGATGCGTCTATATTTTCAAATGTAGAAAGTTCTGGATTGTGTACATTACTCTTTAACAAGCACGAGTGTCATTATAAGCGAGCCCTCAGTCTTTTAAATCAGTGGCTAAAAGCTGTATCTTCAGTTAAGACAAAAGCTGTACTTTTCACAGCAGTTATAAAACCAATAATTCTTTTTAATTTCAAGTTCATCATTTTCCTTTTTGACAGTTGAACAGTGAGTGCCATAAACATGAGTCATTCAACATGTGGTTCTACGATCCAGCTGAACTAAGCAGCTATTACTTTTTAAAATGTTATATGTATTTTTACCCTTTTATTATCCACTGATTTAATAATCTTTTCTTAATTCTCCATCTTCAATAGTTTATTTTTAAAAACCTTTTTTCATATTTGATCATTCTAGCAGAAAAATTTTAAACTATTTGTACAAAACACAGACACATTTTCATTGTTTTCTGTAGAGTTTTTACTAGGGCCATGAAAAGCATCATTCTGTTTGGCTAAATAATATTTTTCTTTTAAGAATACTACACCAATGCCAGGCATAGTGGTACATCCCTGTAATCCCAGCACACAGGGGGCTGAGGCAGGAGGATCACAGCAAGTTTGAGGCCAATGTGGGCTATGTAGTGAGATCAAGGCCATCCTGAACTGCAAAGTGAGACCTTGTCTCAAAAAAAGAAGAAAAAATTGCTACACCAGCCCTCTGGGAAACTGAGGCAGGAGGATCACCATCACAATTTCAAGTCCAGCATAGGCAACTTAGTGACTTGCAAGACCCTGTCTCAAAAAAAAAAAAAAAAAAAAAAAAACAAACCACACCAATATTCTTTCTTGGTGTTTACCTCTCTTTGATAAATACAGTACTATCAACTATTTGCTATTTATTCACTTTTATTTCCTCAAACAGTTCTTTGTTTGTTTTTTTTTTTGTCTACAAGCAAATATCTCTTCTGGTTATAAATACCTTCTCCAGCTAAAGGTGATCATTAAGGTTGGTGATAATTGGTACAGAATCCACAAAATATTTTGTGTTTAAGCTTAAAAGTCAGTTTCTACAATTTCCATCTCTAACTGGAAAAGTTCTGTTGTAAAATGAAATCTTAGATGTTCTGCTGTGTCCCCCCAAGAACCATAACAATGCCCTCAGACGCTCGGGTCCAAGTCTTGTTTCTCCAGACAGAAGAAAGATGGGCCAAGACGTTTTGCAGAATCCAGAATCCGTGTCCCATAACTACAGCAAGGCCCCAAGGTTTCCTGTCCAGCTTTCTCCTCCCACTGGGATCTTTTCAGGAAAGGAATTTTCTTGTCTCCCAGGCAGGTACCAGTCGCATCTGGGCCTTCTGCGGTGTCGCATTGATGTGAATAATCTCTTTTCACATTCTCATTGTTTTGATCATTAGGTCTTCATTAAGTAAATACTTTACAAAGTGTTGCATAAGATCTTTGCGGAGAATGGCCCAACAAAAGCATATTCACTTCTATTATTATTTATATTTTTATTTATTATCCCCTTGTATGACTTTATTATTTCATCATTTCATTCATTACCTGGCACCTCTCTGCTCATCAGCAGCCTTCCGGCACCCTCTAATGTCCTCCTGCCCTGGCCCAGAGATCCCTTCCTGGACAGAGTCCTTGCACACCCTAATGGGGCATTCATCAAGACACTAAGCAGGCGGGCTATGGAGCCATCCGAAACTGCTACCTGTCCTTAGCCTGAGCCGCCCAATCCACTATCTCTCCCTGAAGAATATTCTTCAGTATCATTCAGGGTGTGGCACCACACCCAGGCTCTGCTCTGGGACTTCTGCCTGATGGAACCAGGTCGGGCAACAGGCACAGACTGACACCAGACAGCCTAGTGATTTCGCAGCTCCTCGAGTCCATGTTTTGTTATCATTATTGTTTTACTATTTGGAAGCAGAATAGTAGAAGGGTGAAGAAGCGGAACAGTGATCGCCATGTGTCTGGGTTGGCATTCCAATCCTGACTCCTGAGTCAGGTTATGTATCCTTTCTGAAGTCCAATTTTCTCATCTGTAAAATGGGAATAATAATACCTCATAGTACTATTTCGGGTCACATAAACAAGGACTTGGCACTCAGTAAGTACTACATAACTACTTGCTTTTGTATTTGTTTAACTTTTGGTTACACGTTTAGGAACAATCTTGTTTCACACTAATAAAAGTGTTATCTTCTTTCTTCATGCTTAGGATGTGCTATTTATCACAGATAATCTTCCAAACTCATTTACTGGGGGGAAGAATAAATTATACTAAAGGGTTCTAAGCTTGCATAATAAAATAAATGTAACTAGCAAATACACTAGGGCAACTTATCTTAGAATTATAGCAACTTTAAAAGCCAGCACCCAGCTGGACTCAAGGTTAGTGTGCTGGCCTACGAATACACCATGCAAACAAAAAGCTACATCTGGATGTGTAGGGACCTGAGTTAACTGCGACCACATTTCTGATGTGGTCCTCAGATGTCTGGGGGGGCCCCTATCGGGTGGCACTTGAAATAGCACAGGCTGCCAGCCCGTACCCTGCCTGGTACCTGATGTCTCTCCCAGAACCTTCTCTGCATAGCAGCTGCCCATGATCCTGAGTTGGCCTGGATCCTACCAGCACCCCTCGCCCCGCCCCCAGCACCTGCATCTTGTGCTTCAGAGCCACATGCCTTCTGGGGGCCTGTTAAGAAATCCTGTTTCTAGAGCCTCCCATCTAGGTTTGGTTTGGTTCATTGCTTCTTCTAGACCTACTCTGAAGCCACTGAGCGCATGTCCTTACAGGTCTGCAATACCTAAATACCTCAGATGCATGGTGCACCCTCCACCTTCCCTCTGAGGAAAAGGAGCCATGTGCCGGGGGCTGTGATCTGTCTCCACAGGACACAAACAGGACAGTCTCATCCATTTAGTGAAACAAAAGCCAGTCAAACCAGTTGTTTGGTATCATGTGGACCAAGGACAAATAAACTAGAAAACAGATGGTGACCAAAAGAAGGCGAGGTCACACATTTGTGTAAACCACGGGCCCTGTTCCAGGCCTAGCATCTTCCAAACACACGGCGCACACTGAAAGCTGAGCTTTGTCCGACTGGTTTGTCCCATCAAGACTAGGATCATTTTCAACCAAAGGAGCCCTGCAAAGTCTGGAGGAGGCCCAGAAAGAAAGCATCCTCTCCGTGGTCACTAAGAAAGCAACTGTCAATTTCTTTGTCCTTGTCCTAGATTCAGAGCCTAAAAGGAGATCTTTGTCTTGATGTTCTGTGATGGAAGGACATTAAGACTTGTTCTCTCTTATGCTAATACGCAAACATTGGAAGGCCAAAGCATTATCTCTGACAAAGTTCTCCCCATGTTTGTCCGGTCCCTGAAAGAAGCCTTAATTCACATGGTCTTATTTTCCAACAGTGGCATTTGTCCTTTGTCTCCTTCTTTCCCCTTTTCTTGCCTCCCCTTAGTGTTAGACGCAGCTCCTCCAAATGGTAGACATGCCTGATAGTTTTCATGCTGCTTCTTTGAAAATGAATTAATTGAAATTCTCATTGTAAATATTTTTAAAGGTTTGAAAGTACAACTTACCAACATTTTCTCCTGAATTGCTGTTCCTCATCTGCTTCTTAAAACAGTTATTCCAAGAGAAAATACTTTTCCTACATAGAAAATTGCCTTCCACTCCATTTATTCCTCTTGTATTTATTTGCAAGATTTTGAACAAGTAGAATGACTTTCCGCCTGTTGATTGTCTTCTTTTTTATTAAAAAAATTACACCTTGCTGGTATTTCTAAATCTTCTAAATCTTCACATTCTAAAGCCATATCCACTAGCCTAGAGTAGTACAGAATATACCCCCCTTGTCTTTTTCCAGCATCTCTTTAATAAATAAAGTCTTACCAAAAAATACAAAATAATATTTGCCCGAAGTTTAAAACTACTAATACAAAGCTGAAAGAATTTTCTGTTCAATTGGACCACACAAATTGGGCCTCAGTCTTCTTGCATTTAAAGTGATGGATTCACTAGACCATCTCTGAGGTTCTCTCCTGCTCAAATGTGCATTTCTCCTTAGTCTCTCCTGTAGGGCAAAAGCCACAGGAATCTGCCTGCTGGTAGAAGGAAATGGAGACCAGAGAAATCATTAAACTGAAAGAGGGAAAGGGAAACATAGCAAAAAGGAAGCTGTCCCAGATCCAGGTAAGAAAAACTTGCAGTTCAGGGCAGCACGAGGTGGAAAAGAGGCTGCTCCCTGTTGGCCCCTCATTCTACAAATACCAGCACACATGCATGCACACACATACCCCCTGCACACTCATGTGAACACACATCATAAGCACCCACACAAAGATAAGCTATGACTGCCTCTTCCCAGCTGAGTCTGGACTTGGGAGAGGCTGAGAAGGCGTGTGGGTGGCCAGGGAATAAGAAAACAGCACGGTGCTCTGTGAGAGAGATCCTGGGGACCTCGCCGAGTGTCCTGGGATGGCTTTCTGTTTTGCATGGGAAGAAGGAGCTGGGATGATTCCTGGGGATGAAAGCTCCAAGGAAGATTCGTGCAAGTTCCTGGGGAGGACAGAAACCAAAAAGAGTCAAGGGAGGGGTGGGAGGGTGAGCTGCTTGGCTCCACTCTAGGCTGAGACACCACTTACCTAAACTTACAGCACCACCCTGGATCCCGAGGGAAATGGCTGCCTTGACTGGCCAGGGCTGACATGGGACTCAGACAGGTGTTGCCAAGGGCTAAGCGCTGGGCTCATTCATACACAGCACAGGAGTCAGCTCACCCCAGCAGGGCAGCCAGCACCCACCCTGTCAAACATCCCACAAATGACCATGGCCATCCACAGCTGACCATTTCAGTGCAGGCTTTCTGACACTCGGCCTCTCAAACCTCAAGACATTCTTCACCCATCGGTTTCTAAATGTGAATGACATTTGGGCATTTTATTGAAGGTCAAGAAATGTTGCCACCTACATCAGAGACATACAGCTTTTCTTCCCCGCTCTTCCTTTTGAAATGATATCCAAACCCCAATAGTTTCACTGCCTGGGAGAATGCTGGACCACACACAACATCTGTAAGCAGTTAATTTTCCAAATGGAAGGCGGGCACCACAGACGCAAAACTTTAAAAAATAAACACTAGAAAAATATTACCCCAGCAAAAACGAGTGCCTCAAATCCAGGTGAGTAAGTGGGTGGTACTGGTGCTGGGTAGCAGGAAGCAGTCTGCACAACTCAAAGCTGCATCCTGGCCGCCAGAGAAGAAAAGGTCCTTGGGAGACTGCAGCTCTCACAGAGGTGGGAAATCGGGGCTGGGGCAGAAAGTGAGTGCTTACCTGTGTCCAGGCTGGAGCTCAGGCCAAACACTTTCTGTTCTAGTATAAGCTTCATTTTTATGTGGATACTTACCCTTTTAGGAGAATAGACAGTATCTGACTTTTACCTGTTGCCTTTAACTCCTGCTTGGGGCCCATTTAGGACAGGAGGGAGGCTATCATCCTGGACCACTAAGCATGGGTGCTGCCTCCCACCTGCCCACCAGTCGTACAGCTAGATGGCAAGTGGCAAGAAGCCCTGGCATCAGAGCCCAAAGTGGAGACAAGAAAAAGCCCAAGACACAGAACTCCACTTGGGCAGCTGCTTCTCATGCACTTCATGGAATGAGGCAGCCGGCCTTGAAGACCTCATGCCCAGGGAGGGAAGAAAGCCAGGTTATTGTGACTGACGTGTTTCAGAAGAATTGGGAGCAGGACAGGCAGGAGACCCAAAATGAGACAGAACTATATCTCCAACGCAAGTACCGGTTCAGAATAAACATTCAGTACACGGTGGCTGCCTAGGATCAGAGTGGAATGGAGGAAACATGAGAACCAAATGGTACATTGAAAGGACTCTAGTGCTGCGGCCAGGTGAAACCCCGGGCAGTGCTAACTCGTTAATACTTTATCATCTGTTAACACCTTATTGCTACTTTATCCATCTCTTCCCTATGGAATAGTTTTCTGCGGAGAGCCTCCAAAAGACGAAAGCTGAGTTCTTCCGGAAGAAAGGGGGAAAGGGAAGATAAAAGAAAAGGGTAGGAGGAAAGACCTGCGGGCGTGGGAATTGGAGTCCCCGGCGAGGTTTCTCGGCTAGCGGAGAAGAAACTGTATGTTAGAAGGCGAAGCGGCAAAGTCATGGGGTGAGGTAGTGGTGGAAGGCCCAGATGCGAGGACCACCAGGGGGCGCTGCTGTGCCATCAGCGGACTTCTGGTGGAGACTGAAGGGGCTAAAGATTTCAGCAACTCCAGAGGACTTCAGCCCCTCTCCTGCGGGACCCCAAGTCCCAGGCTCTTCCCTGAGGCCTTAAGATCTCCCTTCTTGGCCCTCTGTGAATTTTCTCAAAGGATTCTGGAGGTATCCATTCCTATGAACCTTTTCCTGACCCTGCCTGGTCAAGCAGCCGTGGGGATGATGGGAGATCTGGGTGGGGAGTGAAGAGTCCCCAGTTTGGCTCCACAAGTCTGCTCCAATCATGAAGCACACATAGGGGTAGATGTAGGAAGTCGTCTCTGCCCGCAGGCTGCTGACCACATCGGCTGGGGCAAAGGATCTGGATGGCCTCAGAGTCCCACTTCACACATGCGAAGCCCTAGTTCCCAGCACATTCCAGGGGGAACTGCTCTCCCTGCCTCTGTTTGTCGAACAGCAAGCTCAGACGTAGAAGGGCTGGACACCATTCACCCAGTAGTGACTGGGCCCTGCTCTGAAGAGCCCTGAAGCCGGGTCTGGGCATGGCGTATTCCTAAAGCTGGTCCCCTTGTCCGAGGCAGCACCTGTTGTCTAGGATCAGCACTCCCTTGCCTACAGCAGACACCCTGACAAATTCTCTGCCCTCCCTGGCTTCTCCGTTTTCAGTTCTGCTGCTCAGACACCAAAAGCTCCTATCCCTACAAACTTCCTCATGTTGCCTTTTCTGAGATTAGGGCTTAGTTACAGTTCAGATATCAGTTACAGGTCAGGTCAACCGATGCTTCCTGAGAAGATTTCGGGTGGACCTGGGCCTCCCAGGTCCTAGTCACATCTCAGGATAGATCCGACACAAACTTGGAGACTCTCTCGAAAGGCGCGTATTTATCTCCTCTTGCTTTCCAAGGGGGCCATCAGGAGAATGTTCGAGTTCTGAGCTAATTGTTCCAGCCTCAGAGGTCACTCTCCTGAGGGCACCAAGGGCTGCAAGGCCAGCTCAGGCCTGGGTCTTGCAGGTGATCACCAAGGTCTATCCCTGGAAACAAGAGGAGACACCAGCAAGGTTCATCCCCAGCAGGGTGCCTCCCAGCAGGCCAGGGGAAGGCCGCAGCGTCCCAAAGGCCCCCAGCCTCCCACCCAGCCTCACAGCAGAGGAGCGTGGTCTGGAATATGAGACAAGACCACGGTCAAATGTTGATTTGGAAATGACTGCTGACTCCATTGGGGCACAGGCATAAATAGGAAATTCTGGGCGCCGGGCTGGCTCTGGCACACTCGGTCCTAATTTGGAGTTGAGCAAAGGGGACTGGAGAGCAGGGAGAAAGCATGCAGGAGCCTGAGAGTCATGCCTGAGCCTCTAGAGCCCACATCTGAAGAATATGACTTAATATCAGCTTTGAGTGGTGCTACCACCATCGCCTCTGAGGTTTAACCGAGGCACGATTGTTACTGATTGAAAACATGAGACCTAATTCCAGCCCCCTCCTCCCTCCGCTGGCAGGCTGAGGCTCCACATCCATTTCCTGCCTTGGTCAGAACTGGCTTTGGAACGGGACAAGCCTGCCCATGGCTCTAGCTTGGCAGAGACCGGGTGGGAGGAAACTGAGGTAAGTAAGGACAGACAGAGGGTCACCCAGGGGAATGACACATGGACCATCTCACCCCACCCAGGTCTTCCCAGACCCTGAACACCTGCCAAGGGAGGGTGGAAGTCTAGCATAAGCCAGACTTGTGGCTACGACACCGCAAACCTGTGTTACTCCGCCCCACCCCCCGCCGCCTGTTCTGGTGACAGCCAGCCACCCAGCCATTCCCTCCAGGAAGAGGCCGATCTTTCACATTACTTGCCTCCAGTCATGAAGATGGTCTGCTTTGAAGAGCTTGCAGAAAATCCAAGATGCACGGGGTATTATCAGAGGGATCCTAGCAGATGTCAGGTTTAACTGAAGGCCCACATTTTGCAATAATGGTTCAGAGAGGTTAAGGAACCTCACAGAACAAGGTCTGGTCTGTGACTCCTGACTTCTGAGGCCTAATTGAGTGCTCCTTCTCTGACAGCAAAAGTTTCCAGAAAGAGGTCAAGAAATAAGATGCTGTGATCAAAGTATACCCCCAAAATCAGCTTCAAAACTGTAATAAGTGGGTAGTCAGTATGGCTGTTCACAAATAAACATACCACATGCCTTTTCACTTAGCCAAATCCTGAAGGTCAGGCATGAAGAGAGCTGTTGCTCACGCGTCCCTGGTTCTCCCTCAGTCTTCTCCCCTGACAGATGAAGCCACATCCCTGCCCCAGGAGGATGCCACAAAGGTGTGTGGGAAGCCATCCACATATGCTCTAAGGTCTCACCAGTCCTGAGATCAGCCATCCAGGGGACAGGAAAGAACAGGGCAGAGGAAAGGCCCCCAGACAGCCAATGTAGACATCTCAAATTCAGGTGCTCAAATTCAGGCCACGGGGCCACACAAGGGGCCCTCAGACTCATTCCTTTTAGTTCTTGTTTCACAAACACTTACAAGCTTACATTTGGAGTTTTTTTGTTTGTTTGTTTGTTTTGTTTTTTGTCCGTGGAATATTAGAAGCAGTCAGCAAATGAGAAGAAAAGCACTAAGCTGCAATGGCAGGCTGACTGGAGATTGGAAAAGTGGTGGTTAGCTATAAAATACAGGCTAACAAACACCACACAAATAGGAGTCCCCAGAACATCTCAACCTGGAATCATTTTAGTGTGGGGGCAAATAGCATGTACATTCAGTAGACCCAAAGGTATGGCTGTGTGCTTGAACTGTTTTTTAAAAATAAAAATGCAGTCTTTCCACTCATTTTTTGATTTTAGTAACAATGGCCCCGCCTCACCCAGCCTGGACATAGAATGTTTACTCAGGTAAGTACAGTATGTTTCCCACATTCCCCAACTCGGGATCCAGGCCCTGGGTCACCCACCCTCCACACACTCAGGGGCAGCAGGCAGATAAGAACAAGGCTGTAAACTGGCTTGAGGCTCCTTCAGAGACAGTATGGAGACAGCTTCCGGATGCGGGAGGAACGTCTGGCACATTTGAGAACAGTTAGTTTCCAAGCTCCCATTGGCACTTTAGAAGCTTCTATTTACCTCCAAATAATGGCGGAGCTACAGATTACCTTTCTTGCCCATTTACTGAAGGAAGCCCTAAGAGCCCCTGTAGGCCTCTGCTGAAGGATTGGGTGAATGGACAGATGGGTGGTAAATAAATAAACATAGGATACATAGCTGTAGTGATTTGAAAATAACAAATCACCTACAGGCTTTCACCGATTTAACCACACACACCTTGCCATGAAGTCTGCGTCAGGGAGCCCTGACTGGGTTCCTGTCATCTCAGATCATTTTTGCTGCCTGTATTCTAGGATGACATCTAACACTCAGATGAAAAGTCAAGAATCCATCATTTTGACGTGCCTGAGCTCCCAGATGGTTGGCATCAGTGGATATAAGCACTGTGTATCCATTCACTGAACAAATATTTATTGAGTGTCTGCTCCATGCCTGGCTCTCTGCTAGGCCCTGAAGACTCCGAAGTGAGTAAGATTGATTATTCAGTCAGCCTCACAAAACCAAATCATCTTGAAGCAGAAAGGAAAAAGCAACTATGTGTAGAAACATTTCCTTGCCTGGCACCACCACTTCAGGCACTGTCCTAGGATACTCCTTTTTGTTTCATGGTAAGCATGGAAGGTAAGTGAACCTTTACACAGATGAAGAAATGGAGACTCAAAGAGGTCAAGTAATTTGTTCAAGCCACAATCTAGTGAGGGTCCTGCAGGCCATTTCTCTGCACAGTCCAGTGACGGGAAGCAGAGAGCTAACCGGGCTGACTCTACCACCCTCTGGTTGCATCCCTTCAAAAATGATGAATTTTTCTGAGCCTCCCTGTGTTCATCTAGCTAATGGGACCACAGTGTCTCTCTCAGAAGCCAGTCATGAGAGTCAAAGGAATCCCGGCATTAGGTGCTTAGCAAATGTTTTTATGGATGGGAGCGTGAAACCCTCTTCCATCTTGCCTACGGCTTTCCACCACCACCCCCTCCCACGTTCCCCCAGAGCAAGTGCCCTACCATTTGAGTTACATCTCCCCAGCACACAGAAAATTATTATTTTTTAAATCATTGCATAATACTCGCCCCTCCCCATTGAACATGCAGGGATAGCTAGTTCTCCAGTGGCACTGCTGGCACAGAATGCCTTGTCCTGACTTCCCTGAAAGGCCATCGAAGAGAAGGCCCATCCTCTCAAATGTCATCCTCTGTGCTTATTCTTGTTAAAACACATAATAAAAAGTCTTGGAATGAATGCAAATAATACCTCTTTCGGTTTCATCTACACCAGAACACTGAAAGGAGAAAGTGCCTAAGAAACTATGTGATCCAGTCGTCCCTGTTTTACCAATGAGGACTCAGGCCCAGATGTAGTAAAGGCCTTTTCCAGAGCCCCTGACTCTCCTGCCACCCTTTTCTGGGTGACTTTCCTGCTTGTGTGGCTCTCTTTGGTTCTAATTGTGCTGCTTCGTTTCCTTTTGATGTTAAATCCTTGCCTCGAGTGACATGTCCTGACTATCATGTGATGTGACCTTGAAAAATAGTGTAGGTAGGAGCCCTAATTTATTAGATGCGAATGACCTTGGAAGGAAATCAAGTGCATTTTTAAAACACAGTGGCATCTACTCTGCCCTAGCCTTGCCATTCGTTACCCACTAGGGGCTCCTCAATTTCCCAAAGCAGGATCAGGCCACAAGCAACCAGCCCCTCCCAAGCTTTCCAAGCAGGTGAGAAGAAGGAGCGGGCCCTCCAAGCCTGGCCATTCCTACTGCAGGACAGAAAGGGCTTTCACTTTCCTCCGTGTCAGGATACCAACCGAAATTACCTTTAAATGAGGAAGAAAGTCATTATTTAATCAATAGGATTGCGTCAATTGAGGAAAATTTGTCTCCAGTGTAAACAAGCGGAACGTCTTTGCGCTCTGTGAAAACAAGGTTAAATTACTTGCAGATCCGGCGCCGGGCAGAGATGTAGGAAGTGAACCTGAAGCCTGACACATTCAAGGTCTGGGAACCGAAAATAATAGGAATTGTTCTGAGTTTTCCAGTGGAATGGAGCTCAGAAAGGGGCAGGCCTCTTTGCAAGACCAAGGATTCCTGCGCTTTCCCCTTTGCTTGTGAGCAAGAGGACAAAGAGGAAGAGGTGGAGGAGGAAGAGGAGGAGGAGGAGGAAAGACAACCACCAAGACAGGCTGCGGCAAACGAAGGTTAAAGAAAGGCCAGGCCAGCAGTCACCTCTCAGGCTGGCCACTGTAAGGGCAGCAGACATAGTGCGGTGCACGCGAAGATGCATTAGGAGGACTGCCGAGGTCCTAGAAGCCCAGGCGTGCCAGAATTCCTTCCTGTGTGCCATTAGTGCCACCCTATAAGCGACGTTGAGAAGAAATTGTCCCAGTAATTTCTAACATGTGCACCGAGTGCCCAATCCATTGCAAGCATGCGAGGCCCGGCTGTGGCTGCCAAGCAATTCAGCATTCACAGTGGCCTTGGAGGGAAGGGCAGTAACAGCTGGAAAACAGGGCAGTTCTGCTGGTCCTGAAGCCACTGTCCCAGTTGCCTCTGGGCCACTCTCCTTGCTCGGTGTTCATCCTTGTGCCCACATCTGGGGTCACAGGGGCAAGCACAAGCCAGACTTGCCCTCTGGGCATCCCCATATCCCAGGGTGCGGGGGGACAAAGCTTTAGTCTTATCTTGCATGGGGCTCAATTTGCCCTAAACCTTGGCTGAGCAGATTTGCCTTCCACTCTCCCCAAGCCCCCAACCCCATCCACAGCAACTCCCTAGGCCACCAGAGTCCAGCCTGTCATGGCAAATATGATCTCCGGCACGAGAGGAGATAAAAGCAGATGCAGGCCTAAGTTCCCTGCTTCCCGACAGAACTGTCTGGTGGTAATGTGGTCTCCAGGTTCTCCTCACCTACTCAGGAGACTACGCCTGTGGAGAGTAACACTTGTTGACGCCCTCCCTTCATTCATGCCAGGACAAAAGCCAAGTAGATCTTAGCTGTGGACTTTTCTCTCCTCCTCCCAGACCTCTCACCCACTCCTTGCCCAGGTCCAGTGATGAAGTGTCATAATCCACTTCCTTCAGCGGCCATGTGCCCGGTGTCCTCAGCCGAGAATCAGGAAATCCAGTCATCACACCTTGAGACCCGTGGTCACCCATCAGGGATCCGAGGAGGCCAAGGTCAAGGACTTCTGGACCTCCTTCCAGACAGAGAACATGAGTTTGAGACTGAGAGGAGCATTTTAAATGTAAACAGGAAGAAAAGAAAGTGAAATGAAACATATTTGACCCGAGAAGATATAAAAGACTTCTCCCAAGTTGCCAAGTGACAAGACAGGGAGGCAGAGCAAATGTGAGCTCCTGAGGGATGCGTGGGGAGCGCGGGTGGCAGAGGCAAGGCTGGGGGCAACAGGAGGAAGGGAGCAGTCAGAACACTCCCCACAGCCAGCACAATCTACCCTTTGTGCCGGCATTCATCTAACCTGTCAATTTTATAGCCACATTACCTTCTGAGTATGCAGCAAAGCAGATATTGGTGCTGTCAAGAGGCCGGCTGTGGTGTACACAGCATAATGACAAATGCAAATAACAACGGGGGAGGGAGGAGGGCCTTCAGAGACCACAAAAGAGCCTTTCTAATTATGCCTCTGCCTGCCTCCGGAGCCTGGTCTCCCTCCTGCGAGGTGCCCAGCCAGCCCGGGGGTGCTGTCTTCCCCGGATGTGCTGATGCACAGGCAGCTGCCTGGCATGCGTCTATTAACAACCCTGCGCCGACTAGAAGGCAGCTATTACATGCCACCCTCTTCTCCAGCCTAAATAGCTACAATCCCTTTAACCTTTCTTCGTGGGCCTGATTTTCCATCCCTTTAATCATCCCTGTCACTTTCTGCTGTAGTCTCCACTCTCACCACATCCCTCCCCTGGGGTGGAGGCGCAGAGCTAACCGGAACAGTGTGCTGCTCCTTTCCACTGCGCTCCGCATGAGGCGGCTGTGCCCTGGGTGCTGGGAAGCCAGGGCCAGGCAGCCCCCTTTCACCCCAGACCACAGTACTGCTGCTCAGGGCCCACCTGGAGCCCCCATTCTCTCCCTCCCACACTCCCCGTGACCACAGAGTCACTGAATCCCACAGCCTCTCCTGAGCTGATTCTCATCATTTTTCCCTCCTCTCCCATTCTCACTGCCTCACCCCTACCCTGGCCTAAGATTTGGACCAGGGATCAGCAGCCCCCACCTCCCGCAGCCAGTTTCTCTGACAAAACACCGAAAGGCCCCATCACGGTCCTTCGGTAGCTCCCGTTGTTTTCTGAAGCCACAGATATAATAAACAACTCACCAGACTCCAGGTCCAGCGTGCTCTCACCCACTCCCCCTTCTGTCTAAATCCAGGTCTTCATTCCCGCATGCTCTGCCCACCGCTGAATTTACCTCTCAACATTTATTGGTCACCATTGTGAGTGAATGGATACATGTGGGTTAGGGTTCTTTGGCTACAAGCAACAGAAACCAACTGATTAGTTTAAGGAACAGAAAAGGATACATTGGCTATCACAGGCAGAGTCTGCAGAATTTAAAGAAAGACTGATCCACAGGCTTTGGAAAGGACAGAACAGGGCAGCTCCGAAGACCTTTCTAGCATAGCACACTGCCACCAGAGATCAGCATCACATGCCTTCCATCCTAATTCACCTCTGCAGAAGGATTCCGTTTCAGGACCTAGAATCCGGACAAGCTCTGTGACTGGGGGCACAGCCCTGCGACCGAGCCCTCTACAAAAACATTCAGGGTTAGGGGAGGGCTGCTGGACTTAGCAAATAAAAATACAGGATGCCCGGTTAGATTTGAATTTCAGATAAAGCAATGAATAATTGTTTATATAAGTATGTCCTGTGCACTATTTCCTGGATTTGTCTTCCCCCTTTTTCCTTCCTTCAGCTCCCAGGGAAGGGAGGCTTCCCTCAGAACTGCGCCTGAGTCTCCTTTGCTGCCCTTGTCCCCCACACTTGAAATGTCCTCAATCCCTTCTCGGATGACTGTGGTTGTTCTTTCCCTTTAATTTCAATAACTCATCTTAGCTTGTCTTAAAACTATCCATTAGCTGACACTAGTAAAATTGTACCTGTGCCCTCTGGCAACCATTTATTTACTTCCTCTCGACCTCTATGAGGAAAAAGCAACTTTCTTAATCTTCTCTTTTACCAAATACTTACCAAAAAGCCCTAAATAATACTTAGGCTTTTTATAATTCTTTACAGCTTAATGTGCACTTTCACACCCATTCAGGGCCCTAGTTCCTCAGTGAGTTAAGTGGTTAGCTGGCACAGGGAATGTCCTGCCCCATTTCACAGCTGAGAAAAAGGTAGATTCTTATATTTGTTACTTTTCTAGAGTTAATGGTTTGCAAGAGAGCAGATTTAATACAGGACAATTACAAGTTACAACATTCACACACACAAGCCAAATGCATGAAGAGCACAGAGCATCTACCTACGCACCAGAAACCCAAAAGATCCAATCAAGGTCTGGGAGTCCACAGCAATGTCCCATGTAGGTCCGTGTCTGCACTAGACGGCTGCAGAAATCTATACTGGAGCCAGGATACAACGCTATCAAGCGGAGATGAAGACCAGAGCTCCCCAGTGTGAACAGCAGTCATCTCCAGCGGTGACAAGGCCCCGAGGTCCTTCTGTGATGAGAACAGCCGAGTCCCCTTCGGCAGCACCAACCACAACAGAGCTGCTTCTGCTCCCGTTCTCCTTCATGTTGTGTCAGCAACAATCCTCAGGTGGATCTTCTGTACCCAGAACCACATCAACTCAGCCCAGCTGGGCGTTTCTGCTCACATTGACCAGTTAGTCCACCACAGTTACAAAACTGAGTATGGATCCCCAGTTGCAGATCCAGGATTTGCAGCAAAGCATTCTTCCTACTTCCTCAGGGATCAGCAGACTTCTAAAACTTCAGGCTTTATACACCCTATTGTCTCTGCTGCAGTTCCTCAACACTGCCACGCCAGCCCCAAATCAGCCACGGGTAATACATAAATGAATGGATAGATAATCCGATAAACTATATTTCTAGAAACAGGTCTCAGTGGCTGGATCTGGCCCACAGGCTACACTTTGCCAACCATCCTCCGCTGTGCAACACACAGCAACACTTTTCAGTCTTTGTACTCTTATCAATAAAGTTTGTCTCCAAAACCTGGCGTGGTGGTGAATGCCTATAGTCCCAGCACTCTGGGAGGCTGAGGCAGGAGGATCTTGAGTTCAAGGACAACCCGAGTTATGTATATAGTAAGTTCAAGACTGGTCTGAGCTATACATTGAGTCCTTGTCTCAAAAACAAAACAAACAAAAAAAAAAAACCAAAAAACGAAAATAAGTTTGCCTCTAATTGGGATGCCACAATTTTGGTTTGTTTACATCAATATGGATGGGCATGGGAGTGCATGTTTGTAATCCCAGCACTCTGAGAGGCTGAGGCAGGAGGATCACAAGTTTAAGCCCAGACTGGAAAATGAAGTGATTTAGCAAGATCCTACTTTTTAAATAAATAGGTTTGGAGAGCCTCAGGTTCAATCCCCAGTGTTGCAAATCAAGCAGTTAATCAATCAACCAAATCAAGCAGTTAATCAATCAACCAAATCAGTCTGCTAATTTTTTCTTTCTCTCCTTTTTACTTCTATGCATCAGTGTTGTTGGGACAATAACTGACTTGACTTCTCACTACCTACTTGGTTCTTCCTACCCTGTGGCAGTGTTTTTTCTCCTGTGCCAAGTGCTCAGCTAAACCCACCCTTCCTCCCCGGGTGCTTCTTCACTTGAGTGTGACATCAGCTCCAACAGGCCTTAGAGGAGGCTCCATCCAGACACAGGACATCTCCTGAGGCCTTGGGCCTTAGCCAGGCTGGACCATCCCTCCAGCTTCCCTTCACTCTGGGATTCAAGTGCTTCTTACCTCGGGCCTTCTCCCTTCTTCCTGGGTAATGCACGCCCTCGGATGGTAACTGCAGGAGCAGGCTTCTTGAGGCCAATTCAGCTATGGTTAGGAAGACAGGGAACAGGCTTAGCTGCTGCGACTTCAGTCTGCATAGTGGAAAGTGACTCAAGGGCGTTCCCTGGTGAGAGCAGGGTCTCCCGAAGGAAAAACAAGCTGGTTTAGCTGATGATTATCATTGGTTACAGATCTTGGTAGAGGACAACTGGGGATCTGGTGTCGGTGGCATCCTCCGGGGCAAATCCTCAGGCATTATAATCAGGCACCTGGAAACTGAATTCCACACAATGGAAGTCAATGGAACATGAAAGATGTCTCCTGAAGGAGAAGCCAGCCTTTAAGGGGACTTCACAGGTCCACATGCATACAGGCATGTGTGTACACACACAATCAAGCAGAAACCCAGGAGATTAGAGATCAAGCTGCCCAAATTCCTCCCAGACAAATAAGGAAACTGAAACCCATGATGGCCCGGGGCAAAGATCCATATTGTCTTCATAAATCATAGTCATAAAGATGATGACAAACCTAACTGTGAAACTGATGATTATAGCTACAAAACTTTGTTTGACTATTAGTATGTTTTAGAAAGAGAACAGAGAATGTGCCCATCTCAGCATAGCCCAAAAGCCATCCATGAGATCGACTTTTTCAGAAATACTTAGGATTTGGTTGTCTCAAGACTTCCATGTGCCGCAAAGGTAGATTTCCTGGAGGACCCCAAGAACCCCCTCCAAGTGTCTTTATAGTCTTTAAAGGGGCCAAGGGAGGAAGCAAAAAGTGGAGGGCACAACGTAGCACTTGACCTTTTAATGCCCTGGCTCTATCATTTCGAAGTTGTGTGACCCTGATGAAATAATTCAGTTTCTCCAAGACCCTGCTTTCTTATCTATAAAATGAGTATGACAGTACTTACCCCTCATAGAGGTAGTACAATAACTAAGTTAGATAACGCATCAGAGCACCTAACATAGAGTGACTTTGGAGCAGCTACTCAATAATTATTCCCTATTACTGTAGCTGTTTTTGACATCTCTGGGTTTTTGTTTCAGATTTGTTATGGTTTATATCTAGCTGTCCCCCCCCAGAGCCCCATCCACTTATAGGTGGGACTTTAAGGAGGTGATTAGATCATGGAGTGTGATAATCATCAGTGGATTCATCCCTTGGTGAGTTTAAAGCTAATGTGATGTTGGGAGATGAAGCCTGGTTAAAGGAGGTGGGTCACTGAGGGAATGGCCTAGAAGGGTGTATCTCCCTCCCAGGCTCTTCCCTTATTTCTTTCTGCTTCCCACTGCCCGACCATGAACAGTTTCTCTTCAGCCATGCCCCTCTGCCGTGCCTTCCTGCCTTAGAGCCAGCTGACCATGGACTGAACGCTCTACGAACTGAGCCGGAATAAACCTCTCTTTCAAGTTGTGAGTGTCAGGTATTGTGTCTCAGCCATGGAGAAACTGACTAATGCAAAATCCAACTCTAATTTTGAGTTGACCATCCCTAATCCTTTTCTGATGTGAAACAGAAGTAATTGTTTATCAGAGAGATAGATATTTGGATGTTAGTTATGACAGTAAAGAGCTCCTTGCCCAGAGCCACAGTCAGTCCTGAATGATCCTCAGGCTAACAGACAAGGTGGTGTTTTTTGAACAGTGTTTTTTCTGAGGGAGTGACCACCAGGAAGAACCCACGCTCTCTACAAGACATCATGAGCAGCAGCAGGTCAGGGATGCAGGAAATTAGAACAGATCAGGAAATGTGAAAAAGGCTTGTGCACAGTTTGCTTTGGGGACAATATTTCTGGCATTGTGAGTTTTTAGTAACAGTGTGTCCTCCTTTGGATGTCTTCAGGTTGAGGGCAAAAGAAATTAAATTTTCTACAAACAAAAATACAAAGGGCTCAGACAAGGTCATCCTTCAAAGACTCCTTGATAGAGAAAACTATAGCATTTGTGACACCTCCATACCCTTGAGGAAAAAAAAGTGAAAACCAGCAGACCACCTAAAATGTAATGTTCCTGGTGATACAAGAAATGTGTTAGACAAAACAACTCTTTTTCCTTTTCCCTGGGTTACTTGGTTGCAGCAGAAAACCCTTGATAATAAGTTCCACGAAGGCTTGATATTGAGTTTGAAAAATACGAATTCCCCGTAACAATCAGTGGCTAAAGGAGCAATATTTTAGCCCTTCACGGGAGTCTGGTTATTATTACCATTAATGCCAAGTATCTTGTTTCTATTCTTTTTGATTTAAGGTCATTTTCTCTGTAAAAGGCCTGCTTTGTTAAGTGCAGTGCAGTGACGTGGGTTTTGGGAGAAAGAGGGCTGGGCGAGCTGGGGAAGTATCATGTTGTACTGAAACGTTAGAGCGCCTGGTTGTGAAGAAAACCTTTGTGTTTGCTCTGAACCTGATGCACTTCTCTGGTCTTCGTTTTCTAGCTCAGCGCATTAATTTCAATGTTGTCATCTCTGATGATGATAGTGATGATACCTCTACCTGAACATAAAGTACCAAGAAGGCTCCAGGAGGCTGGATGTACCTGGTCAGGCTTGCTGATGACCAGGCCAAAGGAGACCTAAGTCAGTATTCATATCTAACAGGGCTTCTGGGACGCGGGGTCCAATTTCTAGACAATGAGAAAGAATAGGCACCAGGAGAGTGAAATGTCTTGCTTGGAGATACACAACGGGGGACAACTTTGCTTCCAGGAGGTGTTTGCAACGTCTGGAGACATTTTTGGATGTCATAACTCAGGGTGCGTGTACTATTGAATCTACTAGATAGAGACCAAGGATGCTGCTAACTGTCCTACACTGCAATGCAAAGGACAGTCCCTGTATCAGCCAGTGTTTACTAGAGAAATAGATTTAATGCAAGATATACAAATATGTAAGAATTTTCAAGATTAGCTTACAATGACCATCCAGAGTCAGAGGTGGATGAGTGCAAAAGGTCGGTCTGCACACTGGGGATCTGAAGGATCCAGCTGAAGGCCTAGAGCTCAGTGTATTGTCCCATGCAAGTCTGTGTCAGGAGGCCAAAGGTCTGTGCCAAAAGGCTGAAGGGTCTCTGCCAGAGGGTGAACAGTCTGCACTGGAAGCCAGGAGACTATGTCCAAGGTGAAGGCAAAGACTGGAGCTCCCCCAAAGGAACAGAAGCGAGCCTTCCTTCTTTGTTTCCCTTTTATACCATTCTAACGACAATCCTCCTTACGGTGGGCCTTTCACACCCAGAACTATGCTGAGCCAATTTAGTTGGGCATTTTGTACTCAAGTTGACACAATAAATTAACTACCCCAGTCCCAATGACAAAGACTTATGTGCACCCAAATGCCAACTGTGTGATGGTTGAGAAACTCTGAAACACAAGAAGAGACCCCTGCCCACCCCCTGGCCTTACTATGTCCAGGTCGTCCACACTCTGAACTCCAAGTGCTGATCAGCTTCTAGTTCTTCCTGCCCTGTGGTCCCTCAGCAGATCTGGATGGCTCTGCCCACCAGGCTTTTCTGTCCCTTTTCATCTATTTCAGGCCTTCTCATCCCCCGGAGCTCAGCTCAGTTCCTGCTTTCTTCAGAAAGCTTCCTACGAAGATCAAGTCAATCCTCCATCACGTGCCCTCTCCTTACCTTTCTCAAAGATTTTAAAGGGTTTTCCTGGCTTTTCTGAACACTACAACCCCCCTGCCCCTTAGCTCTTTGTCTGCGGGATGACAGTGCCCTCTCACAGTCAGGTGGCTTGGGTTTGAATTCCAGACCTGGTGTACTCTAGTTGTGAGGCCTTGGGCAAGGCACTAAACTTCTCTGTGTCTTTGTCACCTTACCTCCAGCATGAAGCTAATAACTCTCCCTAGCTTGTGGGGATCTTGTGAGAATTAAAGGAGAGAGGCTTAGAAAGTCCTCTGAGCAGTGTCAGGCCCATCATAGGCACCACATAAAAGTTTGCTATTATTACTTCAAGAACTAAAAACTGCCTTTCAGAGACCAATAGTTACAAGATAAGAATGATATACAGCAGAGTTCCCCCAGCACAGCCTTATCCTACTGTCTTCTCTCAGCGAAGGGAAGCAAGGCTCAGATCATTTGAGCCAGGGGAGTCAAAGTCACACACTTCCTGTCTACAGATAGGAAAAGCAAGACTCGGAGAGGTCAGGAATTTGGGAAAATGTACATGGCAGGTTTTTCCTACCTGATACTACTTCTCCCGCCCCTTTGGGGTAATAATTGGTGTGACTCCTGATCTACACTACAGACTCAATCGCTTAGCAACTATCTCCCTGCTCCCGGCTTTCTACAAAAGACCTGGAGTTATAAAATCCAAGTTTATCACAAGAAAACACACCAACTAGAACACAGCAAAGTTTCTCATCAGAGATTTAAGGTATTTGCTTGCACAGAAGTGTCACCCCTGCCCCTAAAAAAGGAAAAAAAAAAGATCTAAATCTGAAAAAAAAAAAAATGCAGACTAAATGCAAATAATAACCTAAATATTCAGAACACAACAGGGTAGGTTCCTGCGGGTTTCTGCCCTTAAACCACTGATCCTGAAAAAGGCTGCAGCATGTACTCCAGGGGAATGTTGCTGGGGTGGGGGATGTCACTGCAGGGGCGGGGGGTGTCACTGGGAAGCTGCTTGGACAGGGCCACCCCAGCCCCAAACCCCAACCCCCAACCTATTTACCCTTTGACCTTCCCAGCTTCTCTTGACAGTTACTTCTTTTCTTCCACCCCCTATATGTTTTCGGAAGCTCATTCTTTGCCACTGCGATGATGTTCTAGCTTAAAGAGTTCCTCCGATTTCAGATCCTTGAAGAGAAGTGAAGTGCCCAGACTATAGAGTGACAAGAGCCTCTGAGCTCTTAGTGTGATGATCACTGGGAATCCAGCTCTGGCTAGAGTCCTACTCTTTAATAGAGACCTGAACATACTGGAATTGCAGAAGAGAAGTGCAGTCGGGATGAGACGGCTCATCCTGAGAGGGGTGCCTGGGTAGAGAAGACTTAGGGCAGAACCTAGGAGATGTCTCCAACCTTGTGAAGGGCTGTTTGGTTTTCAGGTTCCACCAACAGTGCAGACCGATCTAATATGAACTTCTACATCCTCTACAAGTCCATAAAAATGCTGGCAACATGTAGCGTGTGTGTGGTGTGTGTGTGTGTGTTTATATTTTTTAAACAGATATAGTTGGGCTCATAAAAATAAATTTCTAGGTGCAAGAAATAAAAAAAGGAATTTCTAGTCAGAGTGAAAAACTTCAACTGATGACTTAATGACCTAAGAAGACATCTGCACAAACAGAAGTTCTAATGTCTAGAAGCTACAGTGTCGACACCTACATAAACCAAAGATGTAGTTTCAGGGTTCTGAAATGGAGACTCTGGAAACACCAAGTAGAGACTCAGAGGACACTTCCTTCAATTTAAGCTCCAACTCATGGCCCCAGCCAGGTCTAGGGATACCTGTCTCTTTCCAGAGTGGCAGATAAGAAAACAAAAACATTCCTGAGAAGCAAAACTTCAAATTATCACAAACACGAGAGTGTTCTACAAACGTTATACTGCTTACCTGGTGTTATGACCAGGGAATTGCAGACAAATAGGACCAATAGGACATGCGGGGGTAGGGACATTTCAAGAAATTCACTCGTGCAACTGAGGGGGCTGAAGTTCAAAAATCTTCAGGAGATGTCTGCAGATTGGAGCCCCAGGAAGAGTTGATGCTACAGCTCAAATCCAGTGGCAGTGTGGAGGCAAAATTCCTCTTTTTCTCTAAAGTCTTTAACTCTTAAGGATGAAGCCCACTCACATTATAGATGGTAATCTGCTTTTCTCAAAGTCTACTAATTTAAATGTTAATCATACCCTTAAAAACACCTTCATCACAACATCTAGATAGGTGTTCCACCAAAAAAAAGGAAAAAATGGATATTGTAGTCTAGTCAATTTAACATATAAAAATAACTAGTATTTGAATCCCCATCCTCCAAAAAAATCTGTACAAAATTGGGCCTGGCCTGACCCCAGGGCACCTGGAAAAACAATGGAAAATGTGTTTCCAGGGGAAACACAGCTAAAGATGAGCTCACACTCAAAAACTACAAAACCACATGAGGAAATAAGACTATAAGACAAATAAGAGGTTATCACCTCAAGAGTTTAAAATAAAACAGCAATCGGAAAGAAACTGTAGCACACGTTTTAAAATGTTACAGTAAATCGAAGAAGAGATATAAAAAACGAGGAATAAATATAACACTGTTTTTAAAAGATGAATTTGAAAAACCTTCTAGAGCATCTAGAAGTAAATGAAAGAGTCAAAAGATAGATTAAGAAGATTAGGGCCGAGGTACAGCTCAGTGGTAAAGTGTATGTTTAGCATGTGCCATGGTTTGGATCTAGAATGTTCCCAAACTTGTCATGTGTGTGGAAGGTGATTGGATCATGCGGGCACTATAATTATCCGTGGATTCATCAACTAACAGGCTCAGAAACTGACTGTTCTGTTAGGATGTATTGTCTGGCTGGAGGTGGGTGACTGGGGGCTGGCCTGGAAAGGTATATCCAGGTCCCTACCTCCTCCCTTCTCTCTCTGCTTCCTGGCTGCCATGACATGAGCAGCTTCCTTCCAGCCAGCCGTTCCTGCCTTGGAGCCGCCTGACTATGAAGTGAACCCACTGAAACTGTGAGCCAAAATAAAACTCTCCTCCCTCAAGTTGTGGATGTTGGATGTTCTGTCTCAGTGATGGGAAAGTGACTAAGACACCATGTACAAAAGCCCAAGTTCCACAAAAGATAAAAACAAACAAAACAAAGCAAAATCCCAAAATACTAGGGGTTGGGGATTTGGCTCAGTGGTAGAGTGCTTGCCTAGCAAGCACAAGGCCCTGAGTTTGATCCCCAGCACCCCCTAAAAAACCCAGAATATTAGACAAAACTGAAAGAGATTTAGTGAACCAAAATAGACCTTGATAACTTATTCAGATTGCTACATAGAACAATTAAGAGAAGGAAAAAATATAGGACACGAAGTATAGAATGTGAAGGTTTTGAAGGTTCAATGTAAGTCCCACATGAGTACTGGAGGGAGAAACTGGAGAGTGGGAAGAAGCAAAACTCAGAGATAATAGATGAGAATGATTCACACTGATGACAAGCACAGATCTTCAAACTGAAAAAACAAATGTAGGATTCTGAGCAAGAGAAGTAGAAAATTACACCTAGATTCCTTTTAGAAACTAAAGAACAAAAAAATTAAAAAAAAAAAAAACTAAAGAACACCACTCATGGAGAAAAATCATAAAAGCACCAGAAAGAAAAAAAAAAAAGGTCACCAATAAGAAAACACAGCAGCGTGCAGTGGTATACACCTGTAATCACAGTACTCAGGGAGGCAGAGGCAGGAAGATCACAAGCTTGAGTTCCATTTGGGCAATAATGTGAGACCCTATCTCAAAATTTAAGAGGGGCCTGGGGATGTAGTTCAGTGGTAAAGTATCCCTGGGTTCAATCCCCTTGGGGGAGGGAGGGAAGGAAGGAAGGAGGGAGGGAAGGAAGGGAGGGAAGGCAGGGAAGGAAGGGAAAGGAAAAAGAAAAATAGTAGACTCAGCCTTAGCAAATACAATAGGATAATTTCTCTGTGAAGGAAAAAAACTATCATTGCAGAATACTAAGCCAAAGTTAACTATCATTTAACAACCAAGACATTAAAAAAATACATCAAGTTAGACATGGTAACACATACCTGTAATCGCAGCCCTTGAGAGGCTGAGGCAGGATTGCTGTGAGTTTAAGGCCAGCCTGAACTACATAGCAAGACCTTGTCTCAAAAAAAAACCAAACAAAAAAAAAGCTAAACAAAAAAATACATCAAATCTTCAGAAGAAGGCAAAAGATCCTATCACTTATAGAAGGCAGTTGAGCTGAGAGGAAGGATTAAGACAGAAAAATCAATGGTAAGTGAAAAAATAGAGGAAGATATAGGTAAATCTAAATAAAAATTGACTGCAAAATATCAATAACAAAAGTAATGTCTGCTTTTTGTGGCACTTAAAGTAAACCTAAGCTTCTAAATAATAAAAACACGAAGCTTGGAATAGAGAGATTAGAATAAGAATATCCTAAGTAAGATAGGTTTTATTTTTTATACTATCACAGTAACATATACAAATTATAAATACTTTCAGTGGCTCACATAATATATACTCTTTCTTTTTTCTGATGAGAAAATCTTGAATTTCCACAGGTCAGCAATGCACTGAGCTAAAAATACGCTTTCCTAGACTTCTTTGTAGATAATGTAGCAAAGTGTTGCAGTTCTGGATGATGACATATAAACAGAAGCCTACGGATGAGCTTCTAGGAACAATAATGTGTCCTTTACCCATTTCCTTTTCCTTTTCTTTCTATGTGAAATAAAGACAGAATGCTTGGTGGTGGGGGGAGTGGGTACCTTACGAACATGAAAGGAGAACAAAGTCACACTAGGTACATTTTTCAGCTTTGCTGTCACTGAGACAAAATACTTGATACTTGCAACTTAAAGAAGAGGTTTATTTTGCTTCACAATTTCAATGGGTTCAGTCCATGGTAGGTTTTAAAGCTGGAAGGGCGTGGTAAAAGGACCTGGGAGGTGAAAGCTTCTCATGGCATGGTGGCCAGGAAGGAGAGAAAGAAGACAGAGGCTAAGGACAAGAATATACCCTTCCAGGTCATGTCCATGGTGACCAGCCTCTTCAGACCAGGCCCCACCCCTAAACACATGAGACTTTCAGGAGACGTTTCGGATCTAAACCATAACACTAAGGATGAGAAGAATGGTAAAATGAACTTGAATACACCAGCTATGACTACTTAACTCTGGCCCTTTCACTACCAAATAAACACCAAGGTGTCAATCCACTGTTTTTCTAACATGTAGAACCAAATGTAACATTAAATTGCATATGCACTATGATAAAAATAAAATTTTGATCTTTGCTCCTGATTCCTGTCACATCTGGAACTCTGAAATCTCTGAGGGGTGAAAGTCTTATATGCTAACTAGATAACAAGGTGGTGGAGGCACTGGATATTTTCAAGATACAGACAGGTCCCCTGAAAGACTAAGACATGATTACATGGGTGAGACTTTCACTCCCATGTCTAGGACAGGAAAGGAGCTGAAGGTTGATTTCACTTATTAATGGCCAATGATTTAATTAATCCTACTCACATAAACAAATCTCCATAAAAACCCTAAACAAAGGGGTCCAGGTAGCAGCAAACATACCCATGCCCTGAAAGGTTTGCACACTCCAACAGAAGCTCCTAGCTTAGAACCCTGCCAGGTCTTACCCTGTGTGACTCTTCATCTGGCTGTTCATCTGTATCCTTCACCAAAAAAGTGATGGGGGTTGGGAGTATAGCTTAGTGGTAAAACACTTGTCTAGCATGTATGAGGCCCTGGGTTCTTACTGGGGGATAGGGATGGCTAGTGATCATAAGTAGCATGTCTTCTAGGCTTCTATGAGCCACTCTGGCAAATTAATGAGTCCAAAAAAGGAGGGTGGTGGGAGACTAACTTTATGGCTTGGGAGACACTTGGAATTAGTAAAGCATACTTCTGGTTGCGTCTAGGGGGTCATGGAAGCTTGATTTTGAGGTCCCTATCTGGTCCCCAGACCCTTCCTCCCTGGCACTGTTCCCTGCTCTTATTCCTGGCTGCCATAAACTAAGAAGTTTTGCTCTGCCACGCCCTTCCACCATGATGTTCCTGCCTTGCAGCCAGCCAGCTAGCCATGGACTGAACCCTCTGAAAGCATGAGTGAAATTAAACCTCTCCTCCGTAAATTGTGGATGTCAGGTAATTTGCTCTAGTAACAGGAAAGCTAACACGAGGAAGTTCCCAAAACTACAAAGGTTTAAAGCAGAATTTATATGGCCATTGGACAAGATGGTTGCACAAATATCAGAGTACCAGACATTTAAACCCATGAGGGCAGAAACCGTGTCTGTTTTGTTCACTGCTATTTTAAAGCAGAGCCTTGCACATAATAGGCATTCAGTAGGTATCTATTTATGAATTAGTTAATTAACTCCTCAGACAAGAACACAGATAAAATCACCTATAAAGTGGATTAAGGTGCTTGCTCCTGTGCTTTAGGTCCTTCTTGCTCTATTCTGTAGCCCAAGATCCCCACAAAACAGGAAGGCCTGAGGCTGGGATGGAGAGGCCAAGGCAAGAAGACGGATAGAAAGAAGAGTAACTGAGGAGCCCAGAGGATGGAAGCCAGCTCCGCAAAGAGCTTCCAAGAGCCTTCCTGACACAGAAATTCCATTTGGCCACAGTCATTGCCCTGGCCCTGGGCAAAGAGGTGACTGGGCAGCCTGTGGCAGGACATCTTGTCTGTGCTGTTTACAAAGGTGGAAAGGCAAGAGTGTAAGTAGGTCATTGGGTCACTCGGACCCATACACCAGGATCTTCCCACGTGTCGGGTTCTCAGAAACAGAAGGACGGGATTGAGGTCCTCAGGATCATTAGATGGAGGAAGGACAGAGTCCCTGAGTTGAGAACTTGTCAGTCCAATGGAGAGAAACAGCTCAACCTTTACAGACCCTCTAGAATGACTGCTACAGACAGTCCTTCTCTTCACGAAGAAAATCCAGTGCAATGAGAAGGCGTGCTCCTGCTCTGTCGCTTTTGACCTCCCGCCGATGTAAGATGCAAGAAGCAGGAATGAAGGAAATGGTAGGCCCAAGCACAAGTTCCTTTCTGTGACGAATAGAGACTGTGGGTTGCCACCAGCAGGCTCTCAGGGGACATTCCCACAGCCCAGTGCCGGGGCTCCTCCCTCCCTCCTTCCCCACCATGATGCTGGACCCTGTGGAATGAACCTGAGCCCCAAGCCTGTTTCTAACACAGGAATGCCATCTCCTTTGTCACTTCCTGCTTTCCCTCCAACTCTGTTTTGTTCCTTTTTCCATCCGAGGGCCCCTCCTCCACCTACCATTTCCCAAACTCTCCCTCAGGGAGGGGAGATATGACCCAACAGCCCACTGGTGATCTTGTTTTACATGAGACATTTCCAAAAAAGACCAAAGAATCCTTTCCAGGAAAATGCCATTTTAAAAATTCAGCTCCAGACACTGCGGCAACATTAGAAAAACAAAGGACTTGGCAGGAAGGTTTTCTGAATCAGGATTTTTTTCTCTAAAATACCTTTTTCAAACTGCCTCCAGTGGGAACGATTCCAAGGGTCAGTTCTGGAACGCACAGGCGATTTCAGACAGCAACTTTTGGTTTTGTGCCGATGCAGGCCTCTCCTCTTTGGGTCACTGTGAGACCTGCTCCCAGACTTGAGCCCAGAGTCCCTCAGAGGTCCCCCAAAGAAGCAGCTGTCTCTGCAGGGTCAGGAGATAAAGCTCTTCCTCTTTTCAGAGGGGACTCCTTGGCCCCTCTCTTCCCACCATCCATCATGAAGCTCAGGGCCAGGCTGGGGCCAGAGGGACACCCTGTGCTTAGAGAGAGCTGGTCTCCTATCATCCATGTGAGAGGAGATAGAAGCCCAACAGCACACACAGAATGATTTTCTCTTTTTGCATTGATCAGGTAGAATCATGTGAATATCATATATATTATAATAGTGGCCATTATTTATGAAATACTTACCTTGGGTCTACCATTAACATACTCTTTATATTTGTTTTACCTCGTTTAATTCTCTTTTATAACAATTGTTATAGTCTGCATCGTGCCACCCCACAATTCATATGTTAAGATCCTAAACCCCCAAAACTTTCTGTTATGGTTTACATCTAAAACATCTCCTAAAAGTCTCACATTTGGAGGAGGGCCCTGCTCAGAAGAGGCAGGTCATTGGCGGTGTGACCTGGAAGGGTATATTCTCATCTCTGGCTCCTCCCTTCTCTCTCTCCCTCCCTGGCAGCCATGCAGTGAACAGCTCTCCTCTACCTTGCTGTTCTGCCATGTGGTTTCTGCCTTGTGGCCAGCTAACCATGGACTAAATCCACTGAAACTGTGGGCCAAAATAAATCTCTCCATTAAATTGGGGTTGTCGGGTATTTTGTCCCAGCAAAGGGAAAGTGACTAATACACTTCTGAACATGACTGTATTTGGACAGGGCCTTGAAAGAGGTAATCAAGTTAAAATGAAGTCTCAATTAGAGTAAGTTCTTAAAAAAAAAAAAAAGTATATATATATATATATATATATATGGCTAATATCCTTATGAGAAGTGGAATCGGGGGCAGAGAAAGAAACACACAGAAAAAAGGCCAGGAGAGGACACAGAGGGAACCAAGATATCTGCAAGCCATGGGAAAAGGCCTCAAAATAATAATAATAATAATAATAATAATAATAATAATAATAATAATAATAATAATAAAAGAGAAAGGCCTCGGAAGAAACCAACCCAGCCAACACTGTGATCTTGGTCTTCTAGCCTCTAGAATAAATAAATTTCTGTTGTTGAAGCCACACAGTCTGTGATATTCTGCTATGGTAGCCCTAGCAAAATAATACAATACTCATAAGTTAATATGGCTATTATCCCCATCTTCCAGGGAACCAGATAGTCTCAAGGGGATATGAAATTTCTACCACAGCTAAAATTTGAGATTCAACCATGACACTCCAGAAAACAAGCTCTTAGTCCTGTCAGCTGCCTCTGCTCTGTGCTCTGTGATGTATGTGTATGTTCCACTTGTTTATCGCTGCCTAGCAAACCACTCCAGAATTTAAGGGCTTAAATCCATAGCATTTATTTTGCTCATGAGTCGGCAATTTAGGCAGGGTGAGGAGTGCTGGGGAAAACTCATCCTGCCACTTGGAATCAGCTGGAACAGCTCAAAGGCTGGACCGAATCTTTCGGTCTCACTCATCCATTTGTCTGGCAGCTGATGCTGTTGTCAACTGGGACCTTAGCTGGGGCTGTTTGTTCAGAACTTCATGTGGCCTCTCTGAGCTTCTTCCTGACATGGTGACTGGTCCCAAGGGCAAGCCCTTGAGAAACAGAGCAGGATTGTCTCACACTTTCCAACCAGCCTTAGAAGACACACAGCATCATGGTCACTAAATTCTCTCCTTAGAAGCAAGTCACTCAGGCTGCTCCGTGCTCAAAAGGAGAATAATATGAGGCTACCTTTTGATGGGAGAAGTGTCAAAAAATGTGCAAGAGTGTTTGAAGACCACTACCGTGCATGGCCAATGATGTGACTGCACATGTGTGTCGAGTGCTTATTTACCAGCCTCACCATAGCACTGAAAGGACATCAAACTGGAAGTCAAAGCCTTGAACAAGATCCTTCCAGCTGTACAGGGCTGGGCTTCCAGAACCCATCTATGAAAAGAGCAGTACTTGCTTGTGCAGCCTGGTGTAGCCACACTCCTCTCTATGGGACTGAGGTCACCTACTCCCTTTTAGTCTCAAAAACAAGTACTGATCTCAATAAGAAAGAATTTTAGGATGCTGCTCATCTGACACTTTGTCATTTAGGGATGACACTCGGGGACTACCTTGTCCCTGGATCCAAGCCACTATCTTAAAAATGCAGCAATTCATGTACCAAGCCTTGCTTCGGTACTAGCACCACCACCAGTGCTCTATGTTCATCTCACTTGGTTATCACTCCCAACACTATAAAGGAGGGAATATTATCATCCCCATTTTATAGATAAGAAACTGATGCTCGCAGGAGGTAAGTGGCTTTCCTAAAAGTTCGTAGAAGGCAGAGTCAGAACTTCCTAGGAACATACTCTGGCCAGCTCTGTTTGCTCTGAGATCTGCTCTCCTGTCCCTGAATCCCTGTCCAGCATCCAGGCCTGCCTCCTGCTGACAGGCTTCCTGCGTAACCCCGCTGCCTGCCGGGATATTTGCTGGCTTCCAGGGTTGTCCATTTCTCTGCTCGTCTGAACTTTTAGGGTCCTCATCGCACTGCCTGTTAGGCCTTAGCCTGTCACCATTCTGAACTACTCACAGGACTTCTGTGGGGCAGTCACTCCACTGTGTTTAGACTCCTGGTATAACTCTACATCCCAGCCCTTTGTTTGCCCCAGCCTATCTCAGGAGATGGGACAGTGCCCTGGTGTTACTAAGAGCAGGACCAAGCAAGAGTGCATCACAAATGAAAAAAGCAGAGGCCTGGAGTCAGACCAACTGACATCCAAATCCTAATTCCACCATTTATTACTTAGATGTAAAAATAATTAGGCCCACATTGCTCACTGTGAGGCTTCTCAATGAGTTAATACATGTACGGGGCTTGGCACAGTGCCTGGCACACGGTAAATGCTTAATAAATATTAGTTATCTTTGTTGTTGTTATCAATAATATTTGCAAAAGATCCACCAGAGAGCCTAGCATATGTTAGATATTCAAAAAAAATGATAGCTGTTAATCTCATTGTTTAAGTCCTGGAAGAGGTATAGGAATTCAGAGAAGGGCCAGATAACAAGGTAGCGAAGACAGAAAACAGGCTCCTAGGCAAGTGTGCAGATCTGCAGATCTCAGTCTAATCCCAGAGCTTGGGTATGACTGGCCTTGATTAAGTGGAAATGCCTCCCAACAGCACTCTCATCCTCATCTGCCTCAATTAGGAGATGACAAGGGTTTCCTGAGCTTGGGAGCGCCTGGGAAAAGGAATTTCAAGAAAGCAAATCAGACACTCCTCTTTTCTGTGCTCCTGCCTGGCATCTACCACTGCGGCAACAAAAGCCACTAGCCACCACACTGCGACCTGCTCATCTAGCTGTCCTGTGGGTCTGCGGTTCACAAGCCACATTTGAGGCTGAGTACCCTCAGGCACATGAACTGGATGGTAAACTGAGCAGAGCGCTACTGATCTCCCAGCCTCAAACTCACCCCATCAAGCTGTGCACAGCAACCAGGTGGACAGAGACCACTGTATTTATGGGCCATCGTGCACACACATACACACACACACACACACACACACACACACACACACAGAAGCATTTGAGAGCTGCAGTACTGGTGTATTCCTCTTCCAGCTTATTTTTCCCAGGTTACTTTCCCAGGATGCTTGCAGCTGGATCCAGCCATGGCTACAGCCCAACTCTGATGCTCAGGCCAGGGACTGAAGTGTGAGCCAAGACGATGGGTTAGAATAATGTCACCAGCTCAGTTACAACTGCCTGGCTCCTGAGCTCCTCCTAATTTTTCTTTAAGTCAGATGATCAATGAGCTGACATGTATTTTCCCAGACCATTCTCACTGCCTTCCTCCAATCATGCATGACCTGCTGGGCTCTAGGATGACCTCTAAGAATTCATTGCTGCTCATATGGTCTCTTTTCTCAGACTGCACCCAGTCAGGCTCCTCTGCTTTGGCTCCTACTTGCGCATTCTGCCTAGGATACAGAGTCTCCCTAAGTCCTTTGTTTTCGTCAGCTATCCCTATGATAATACTGTGTAATAAACAATCCCCAAATCTTAGTGCCTTATAAAAACAAATGTTTGTTTTGTGCCCACACAGTCTACAGGTTAGGTTGCGAGGCTCTAATTCATGCAGTGGGTCCAGTGTAGGTCAATTCCCCGTGTTTCCCTCCTAGGACTAGCAGATACCTGGGGAAACCTCTTCTCTTTACGGAGAGAAGAAGCACAAGAAAACGCTTACGGAAACTTTACATGACTCTCAAGACCTCAACTCAGAACTGGCCCATTATCAACTCCATCCACAATCCATTGGCCAAAGCAATGGCCAGACCCACAGTTGAAGAGATGGGAGGATTTGCTCCACCTACCCTAGAAAGGTGTATGCAAATTTACATGGCAAAGGATCTGGGCATATAATTCTATCACGTGGAGGGAGTGAACAATTCAGAATGACAACCCAATCTCCATTATTTCTTAAACCAGAACCCTGCTGTAAACTCACCTGAGGGAATCTGCATCTTCTTCTTGCCTGCCAGGGCTGCTTGCCCCTTATCCTGGCTCACTCACAGACCCGCACACAGAGACCCTTCCCACTCAACCGCTGGTCACTGGCTTTTACCAGCAGCGCTTGCAGGGATTTATCCACCTGTCTGCTCCTCTGGAATTCTTAGGATGCTTATGGGCCTAATTAGCTCCTCAGTCCCTGGAATACACTGGCATCAGGAAGGGTCAAGACCAAAAACTGGAAATTAGGAAGATGTTGGGGAGCCAAGGCGGCTTCTCCCACTCCCCCCTTCCCTCTCACCACATGGGCACTCTGTCCGCTGTCTGCACATCTCCATATCTCCTGCCAGGCACCCCTTTCTCCGCCCCTCCACTGCCATGATGGAATAAGGCCTGCGCCAGCCTCAGGACCAGAGCAGTGCCACCTTTGCCACTTGGCTGAAGAAGATTCCCATATCCCACTTCCAAAATCCCAGCGAAAGACACCATGGCTGGGATCCTAAGTACAAACCTGGCTGCCCACTCGCAGGACAGAGGGGAGTATGGAGTGAGTGCCAGACACCAGGGAAAGCCTGGCACCTGAGGCTTCCAGCTGGAGTCCACTCAACTGACTGGCCAAGGAGGCCATTCATCTGCCATGCAGGGTTTTTGTTTTGATGTTTTTAATTGCTTGATAACATTTAGAAATTGAATAATTCATATACAAATCCACATTTTTTTTCTTTAAAAAAGTAAAAGATTTCAAGTGCAAGGGAGCATGAGGGAGCCCTATGGTTCCCTGATTTTGTTTGTTTGTTTGTTTGTGGTATCAGGGATCAGTTCCAGAACCTTCACACTGAGCTACATCCCCAGGCCTTTTTATTTTCCATTATTTTTGAGACAGAGTCTCCCTAAGTCACTAAGTTGCCCACGCTGGGCTCAAACTTGTGATCCTCCTGCCTCAGCCTCCCAGAGTGCTGGGATTACAGGCATGCACCACCATAGTGGGCTACCACTTTTTTCATATGTATCTTACACTGCTTTGAAGTTTTAGAAATTTAGAACTCTGGAATGGAAATACATTTCAGGAAGGAATGAGTTCACTGGAGCTGAGCAAGTTTCCACATCACCATATTCCCTGTTCTCTCCCCATCATTGAGGCCTAGGGTCAGTAATCACTGATCAGCATCTTGGATTATGTTTTTCTCATAACAGAGGTAAGAAGGAAGTAATCATATATATGTGTATATATGTACCTTTTAAAGGTATAGGACATATCACCCATATATATCCTCTATTTTAACTTCTAGTATATGAAAAAGCACATAAATATTTTTATGCAATCAGAAGAGGAGAAATCAAAGAATATCAGAGAGCTGTGTGTTTGTACACATGCAAAACAAAAAATTGAAAAATAGCCTTTATTTCATTAGCTCAAAACATTCTTCCAAGTTAGACATGCAAATAAAATGAATCATTATCAAAAGAATCTAACCAAGACAGTCATGGCTAGTATGTAGAAATGTAATGATCTAAAATAAAGGACTGAGGTTTCAACATGCTTCTTTTTCAGTGCAGATAGAACAAGTGATGCATCTGTGAAATGAAGTTTCGGAGAAAATGAAAATACTGTTCCATCACTGCAACATTTTATGAATAGTGAGTTTATAAAAAAGTATCTACACAGAACAGAAATTCATGCCTTGAACAAAAACAAGTATTTGCAAATACAAAACTAAACAGAAAGGCTGTTGTTCAGGGAGATGACGACATGGCTGAGAACTCACGGGACAGGTTGTGTGAAAAAGTTAAACCGTTTGTGGCATCTCCTACCGAAGCTTGTGAGAGCCCCGCTTAAATAATACCACCCAGTCAGCTATATTTATTTACGGTTCCAAAGAGACTTCAGTGTGATTGGAGACCTTCTGGGCACGGTGTCCATCACGGGTACAATTTCAGGAAATGACATAGCTTTATGTATTGAGAAGTTCTGAAAAAGTTAAAGCAGACAGGTCAAAATTAGTAAGCCTGGCTATGAGACAGAGCTCCTGAGACCGTTAGCATTAACACTGACCTTGTTAGGAAACATGTTCGTGGTGGCAAATTTTGCACAATCACAGAAACTAAATAACTCACCGGGAAGTGCTAGCATGTTAAAATAGAACAACAGATGAGGCCTCTGGAGCTCACTCCGCATGGCTGAAAGCATAGAGAGCTCAGTGCTTTGCTTGATGAACGAGATATGCACTGGCCAGAACATTCTTTTGTTCTAATAAATGAGTGATAGGTAGTAGATAGCTTTGGGGTCTCTTATTCATGGGATGCAGGAGACTGTTGAAAAACTATTAACATATCCACAGCATTCAGTGAAAATACTCACCCTAGTTCACCAGTGAAGACTGGATCAAAGTATTGACCTGTTCAGTAAATATCCTATTCCATCAACCCTTTCACGTACTTCTGTGGAAGAATCTTCACAAGCAGGCAAATGGGCTATTCAGTCTGTTCATTCTTAGGGAAATTCATTTGGTAAAGAGTAATCTGGCTCACTTTCCTACACTGAAATCAATTTTCAGAAATGAAAAAGGTCACTCAAAATGTTCTCCCGTGGTTGTGGAGTTAAAGGTAGATTTTTTTTAAAAGGATTCTGGGGTTGGGGATTTAGCTCAGTGGTAGAGTGCTTGCCTAACAAGCATAAGGCCCTGAGTTTGATCCCCAGCACCACCCCCCTAAAAAAGGATTCTAATTTTATGAAAATTACCTTTCTCAATTAACATTGTGCCATACACAGGAGAATTTTTTTACACTCCTCTTTCTCAATTAAGCGTGTGCCATAAGTAGAATTTTTTGAGCCACAATTCAATCCTAAAAGCTAAATTTTGCAACATTAAAATGTCAGAATTCTACAAATATCTCAGGAGTGGTTACCCCAAATATAAAAACCATCTCACAAAGATCCTATCCGTGCTCAACCATGAACAGCTGTTTTCCATTATGAAACTAAATAAAACTATTGCTCACAGTTAAAAGATTCAAGGTTGAATTCTATACAGCACATTGCAACATGAAATGCAAGACTCAACATTGACATGTTGGGGCAAAAGAAAAAGTGTCACATTTCTGATTCTAAAGCAAAAAGTAATGAAGTATGAAAGAAAAAATTAATAATTACGTATTTCTATTTTTTTCAAATGTTATGTTTTTCAATTTTGAACTTAATATATAATCTCCAATATCATACATGTTTTTATTATATGTGCTTAGGTCACGGTCAAGTGAAAATGAAAGAAAGCTTGATTACATTCCTGGCAGTTGATTTTTCTTATACTCGGTTCACTTTACTTATTTTCATGACTTTGCTGAATTCTGTAGGACTCTGACTTTGCAACCTTTGGTGTATATGCTGTATATACTCTATGTCATTTGCTTAAAAGAAACCTCATTGAAAAATAAAGCTTGCTCAGTGACAAAGACAGGCAATCCAGAATGGGAAAAGATGCTTATCTCACTATGTAAGAGTGCTTACCAAAAATAAACAACAACAACAACAAAAAAGGACACATAGAGATGGTCCCTAACTTACAATGGTTTGACTCATGGGGGATTTTTTTCCTGTTTTATAATGGTGTTAAAGCAATATGCATTTGGTAGAAACCATACTTAGAATTTTGAACTTTGTTCGTTTTCTTGACTAGTGACAAAAGAGAGAGCCTCTCTCACAGTGCAGGGCAGCAGCGGGACCGGCAGCTCCCAGTCAGCCCCACGATCACAAAGGTAAACAACCCTGTGCTGTGTCAATGACATCTGAGGTTTGCTAGGCTGGGTGTCTTAAACGAATTTTCAACCTACAATGGGTATCAGGACATAGCCCCATTGCAAGCAGAGTATGTTAGCTTTCTAATGAAAATGAAACCACGCGACACAGAAAGTTTTATAGATTTCTCATAAAAGTGTTCTACAGGAAATGTTAATAGTTACATGTTACTCAATATTTGAAATAAACTATATTAACTTATTTATTACTGTTGCATATTTAAGCTTTTCCAGTTTTGAATTGTTAATCCTGAGATCAGTCCTGCCTCCATGATTTTCTTAACCACTGTCACACTTTGCTTATAATATCAGATACCCAGTACTAAGCTCCCATTTATGGCTCCCTGGAAAGCCTGCACTTCATTCAAGTTAGGCTTTGGAAACCCTCTAAGAGAACTGAAAACATGACTCGAATATATGGGCCCTTCCCAAACCCAACAAATCTAGCACATCTATTTTCTGGACCTCTAGTTATTATTATTGTGCAGAGGGTGACAGGTTTGTTCCGGGTGGGAAGTGGTCTCTGGTTGGTTCACTCACCCCTGGAGGCCCCCTTAAAGGGAAGCCAGAGCTACCACAGAAAGAAAATATCCAAGTTCCCCAAGTCACAGATGCCCAAATGCAGTCAGAGAGAGCAACTCAAGGCCAAGACCAACAGCCAAACGAGCCCAGCCCAGACGCTACTGCTATTTTCTCCTGGGCTTTTGCCCCATGACTGTCCAATATCCACCACTGTTTATACTTACAAATGTCTACATATATCACATATGTCTATAAATCTTCCTGATCCTGGAGGAAAGAGGAGTGTATAGGATGCCTCCTCTTTGCTTAATTAAGAAGTCATCTTCGACAACCTCAGGGATGCTCCAGTTTGACAGGAGGTGGACCCCACCATCAGAGAGCCTCTGGCTTGCCGAAAGAAACTCAGTTTGCTGCTCTGATCAAAGGCTCCCGGGGAACTTGCTGATGGCATCAAGCGGGCAGGTCAGCATGTGAAAATAAGCAGGAACCCACAAAGTCAGGGAGGAGATCTGCAGATTCAGGCTGGGGCTGCAGGGCAGCACGGCATCATACAAAGAAAAATGTCTCCTCCTGCAGCTAGACTAAGGTCACTAGGAGCTTTTCAGAGCTCACTTCTGTAGAAAAACTGTCTTTAAAAAATGACCAAGATACAAACTTAACAGCATAGGAGTAATATTTTAAGTGAAAAAAGACTCCAAGTCGTCAGATGAGCACATGCATTCATTCATCCCCCATATGAGACCTCATAAAATTCAATTTTTAAAAGGTATAAACCCATTAATAAGGAAGAAACTAAGAGATGTCCTTTCTCAGAGGAAGAATCTCAGTGCATCTCCAGAAAACTTAAAGCCAGTAGAAGAAGATTAGCTGAAGAAACAAAGTGACTGGCCGAGCAGCAGTCCCGACCTCCAGGACACTCTCCAAGGGGCCACGGCTGCCCCGCTGGCTGTACCCCGAGAGAGTCTGACTCGGAGCCACACGCAGCGTGAGTGGTGAAAGTGAGAAGAAGCGGGTGAGCAACACAAAATCAGGGAGCGGCACTTGAAGCCCCTCGCTGACCTCAGCTGGCAGAGACTACATCCTGAGGCCAGAGACAGGAAGAACCGAGAGATAGAACAGAGCAGAGAGAAGCGAAGGGGAGGGAGAAGAGGGCAGAAGACTTCACTAGGGGAACGGCACTGTCGGGGAAGAAGAGAAGCAGCAAGAGTGTTGGGCACTCCCCTGTGTAAAGAAAGGCCCAGTGTCCTGGCATCTCAGAAACCTGCAGCAAGATGCCAAAGCCTCCCGGTGCCACCCACGAGCAAAGAGCTCGCACTGACTTTTTGGTCCCTCATTCTCAGCCACGAGCAGACAAGCAGGCTCCCGGACTAGGGAGAACCTGCAGTGTGTTAGAAAGCCGGTGGGAGCTGCCCTCATCTATCACAGCCAGAAGGCAGAAGATCATGTCTGAAGTTGATAAATCAAAGAAGGATGGTCTAAGCACATTATTTAGATATGCTTTAGAATGAAAAACCAGAAACAGATCAAAGCAGATGCCTCTCAGTAGCAGAATGGGAGGCAGGGGAGTGGGGTGGGAAGGACAGGCCACTGTTGCTTTCCATTAAAAGTCCTGCGGCATTATTTGATTTGATGGGGTTTTTTTCCACTTTTAAAATATTTTTAAGGAAAGGTCACATTGTAAATGCTATTGCCAAAAAAAGAAATCATCATAATAATACATTCCTATGTAATCTTAAGTTTTTCTTCCTATTGAAGTCTTTTTTTTTCTTTTCCAGCAACCAATGCAGATAGAGATTCTTAGCAGTTCCTTCATATGTGTCCATATCAGGTAATAAGCGCTTCGTGCTTAGGGGATAGAAAAGGAACCAGATTAAATTGCCCCTGAGTTATTTAGTCGAGAATTCTTTTTTGTTTGCCAAAGAAGAAGATGGAAAAGATTAGATAAGAATCTTCTATCACCTTCCATATTTCTTGAGCACCTACTATGTGTTAAGCAATGTTTGAGGAACAGTAGTGAACAGGACAGACAAAAGTACTATCCTGGACCTAACTACATTCTAGTGAGAGTGGGGGAGGGCAGAGTGTAAACAAAACAAAAACCCAACGAATAAATAAACAAGGACATTACTGTCAAGAGCTGTGCATAGGACAAAATGGCCTGATGACAGAGAATGGCTGAGTAGCTAGCTTAGTGTAGATGATCAAGGTGAGATGCTCCTGAAGGATGACAATGACTTCTAAACTGAAGTCTGAAAGAAAAGGAGTGAGTCTTGCAAAGACCAGGCAGGAGCGACACTCTGAATACAAAAGTTCTGGGGAGGAGGAAAAAAAGCTTGAATGTGACGTATCTATCTATGCTAAGAATGAGCAGCAGGCCACCAGGACTGATCTTAGTAGCTAAGAAGGGGTAGGAAGAAATGGGGAGATGGGTAGGAAGGGAGCAGATCAAATCACGTTGGGTTTGTGAGCCATGGCAAGGAATTTGGATTTTGTTATATCCTAAAACAAAGTCTTCAAAGACTTTAAAGCAACGCAGGGACTTGATCTGATCTATGTTTTTAAACTAGTTCCTACCTGGCATGGTTTGATGTCACTCATTTCATATTTAATTATTAAATAAATATAAGCTGAAATCGGATCAAGTTAGCATCACATCTCCACTAGGAAGACAAATTTCATTCATGTATTCATTCAATCAGTCACTCAAATGATTTCGTGAGCGTCTGCTACTCGTTCGTTCAGCACTGTCCCAAGAGTGAGAGACGTAGGTCTTTGTCCTCCAGGAAAGTGCGCAGAATACTAACTGGAAGAATAGTACTGAAGCTGTACTCAGCTGGGATGAAGTTTGGGTGAGGAAATGGGAGACTTTCTTTCTCAGAGAAAGTTATCAAGCCATCTGGATTTGATGGGAGCCAAGCAGGGACACCCAACTTCTCTATCATCAAAAAGTATGATAAGCATGCACAGATGGACTCCTTATCCCTGCCTTTTGATACGTCCCTCTACTGTGACCCTGGGCTGACCCTGTGATGGGTTTTGGCTGATGGGACAATGGCAAACATGACACAAACAGAGACTTCAAAAGCACTTGCACATTAGTTAGGGCTCACTCTTTTTGATCTCTTAAGAACCTTGTGACTAAGTCCAGGTTCACCTGCTGGACAATGGAAAACATGTAGATAAGCGTTCTCCCTGGCACCAGCTTCCCCATAACCAACCACTGGACATCAGTGCAAGCCTCCTAGACCGCCCATCCCCAGCCACACGGGGCAAGACCAGGCATTCGGCCCGGCCTACTCACACAATAGTAAGGAATCACATTCTGTTATTTTACATCAGGACATTTTAAGGGTGATTTGTCACATAGCTAAAGCTAAGTGAGACAAGAATAAAGGTAGATCACTTTACCTCTCATAAAGGAAAGCTCCTCACATACCTCAGACTAAAGCTTGGCTCTTTCATGTAGAAGACAAGCGTCCCTCTTTTCTAAAATTTCATACATCTGTTGCTCCTTCCTTTGAACACTCACCTGTTGGGGGCAGTAAGAAAAATTGAAGGCCTGGGCAAGATGCGAGCTGGCTCAATGACAGGTGGTTACAGGCAAGCATCTGAACAGGTCACGATAGAACCCAAGGGAGAACACAGCGACAGCCAGAGTGGCTGTATTGCAAGTTCTGGCCTGGGACTGAAAAGCGTATAACAAGGGAGATACCAAGGAAGAAAATACCCTCATCAGTTTTGCTCTGAGCTCTGCCCTACCCAGGAACTCTTCACCCAGCCCAGGGATCCACAACTCAGTGGAGAGTCCCTGAGTCGGTAAGAAAGAGTTCACAGTTTCCTTCCTCCAAAGGCTCCAAGATAAACGAATAAACACCAGTTGGTCTCAGTTGGGCGCACGCTGGCCTGCCTGGAGGAGGGGGATGCCAGAGACAGCTTCTTGAGGTTGCTTCCAGCCCTGCATTTCTAGGAAATAGACAATTATGAACAACATGGATTTTATTATCATGACATCTCTAAGGTCTCTGCATAAAGCCTATATTTAAAAATATAAACATGTAAGTGAAAAAAAAAGTCAGGGGAATAAATATTTGTCTTAAAAGAGACCATCTGTTTCAAATTTTTATTTAAAAAAACCAACATGTGTTTTATTTTAAATTTGTATGTGTGTTGTTATCCTTGGGTTAAGTATTAGGTAAATAGACAGAAGCATTGAGAATCCATTTTCCAGCAAATTTTGGTTAGAAATCCTTGCACACGTGATGCAGGAGATAATTTGGGGGCTAATTGGAGCTTTGTGGGCAGCCAACTCCTTGCAGACCTCTCCCCCCCAGCGGCATCCCTGTTTGCTGGGACGAGGATTTCCCCAGCACTCACGTTTGTTTTAGATCAGATGGCATTTTACACCTCTGAGGGCTCGACCAACACAACACGCTGCAGGCTGCTGCTCCAAGGCCAGCCTCGATGCACATCCAGTGCGGGCCACGCAGCAGGACCACGGAGCCCACTTTTACCTGAGCCTCTTCTGTGACCCCAAAGCTCAGTCAATTAGGCTGCAAATCCTGTTGGAGGGTATCAAGAAAAGCTTCACAAAGGACATGATTGTGAGCTGGTCTCGATGGGTGGTTAGGGGAGAGGCATGGAAAGGTCATTCTAGAAAGAAGGTGCAGCAAGGAATGGCATCAAGTTTGGATGGCTGCAGAGTTGGATGCAGGAACGAGAGTGGCCAGAGACGAAGGAGGAGTGGTGGCTGGCAACAGAGGACAACTTTCACTATGTAGTCTGCTCTTCAGTGCTTCCTGATAGGAGTTGCCCCTTCCCATTCATTCCAGGGGATTCAGTCATGTAGATCTTCTGGGCTCTCTACCTCTCAGTTCAGAACACTCCATCCATCCGTGGACACAGAGGTGGGTATAAGAGTGGTCACATGGCATGAAAAGTCCTTTTGGGGCCAATTAATGAGGATCCTTGAGAAAGAGATTTCCCTTTCCTTCTGAGATCATGGGCTGCAAAGACCCAGGAAGATACCTTTCTCTTTCCCACCATGTGCTGTGTTCCTGCTTAGGAATTAGACCAATTTAGAAGAAGCAGGGAGGAGAGAGAAAGATGATTGGCATTATTTGGCCTCCTAAACCCAGTTCAACCTAACCAGGATGTTTCCATTTTTTTTCTAAAACTGGTCAGAGTTGGGTTTCTGCTTCTGACAACCAAGAAATTACTGGATAATACAAATTGAAGACACAAGGCGAAAGTAAATTTGCATAAAGATGCAGCCAAATCTACCTGATGACAGCAATAGCCCAGTAGTAGAGAGAGCTAGTAGCCCACCAAAATATATGAAAATAAACCCATTTCCATCATGTAGGATTGTAATCATGTTTCCAGCCAAGGATTATATTTCCCAGCCCACTTCACTCCCTTGCACCTAGATGTAATATGCGATTAATGTTCCCAGTGGAATGTGAGCAGAGAAATGAGTCACTTCCAGACCAAAACTTCAAATGGGCCTGGCTTCTGCACACTCTCCTTACTCTTCTGCTCGGGTGGCGGTGGAGGACAGGGTCCCAGGAGACAATGGTACCCAGTGTAGGAGGAGCCTGGATCCCAGCAACATCACCCTGGTCATCAAAGAGGAACATCTACTCTGAACAGCTAGAGTTGGCAAGAAATAAACTTTCTTTGAGTTTGAGCCATTAATACAGTTTAGGGATCTAGCAGCTAATACATCCCCTTCCACATTCTGGCAGTTGCTTACAGTCCCCAAAGGCTGCTTCTATTGTTTCCCTCTCTTTGCTAGAGTCTGATCAGTGACTCCTCCTAGTGAAATCCACCACCACAAAATCTGTTAGTTTCATGTATTTGTGGAGCACCCACCTCTCAAGTGGCCAAGTACTCATGGTTAGGGATACCGTGCTGAATTAAATGCGCTGCATTTCACTGACTCTGAGTCACTGCCAATTGTGAGACATATGATTATTTTATGTTATGTACCACTAAAAATGTATGTAACCCTGAGAAAATATATTGTCAATTAAGGGGTGACTTGCCATCAAAAGCAATCATCATTTCAGAAATGTTAAAATGTGTAGGGAAAATATGTATCTTAAAACTGACGAAATATAGTATTTCTTAACATCAGGAAGCTGAAGATGTGTGGGAAAGGAAGACAAGCAAATAAATATGACCTGTACAATACAAATACCTTGGCAGGTATGAGACAGTTTATCTAGGAAGAAGTAATCAAGTCTGCCTGAAGAAGGGAAAGCATCACAAAGGGGACTTTTGATCTAAATCTTGAAAGAGGAAGAGGGAAGGTGATGCCGGGAGAGGTTCTCGCAGTGAGGAGCAGAACCAGCAGGTCTTCCAGATGCCTCATCTACACCCTCAGAGAGGCATGCACACCTCCCCAGGGACTGAGATGGGTTAGCCAAGCCTCAAAACACTACAGAGAAAATTCCAATGCGACAGCTTCATTTTCTGCATAAATGGAGACTAATCCTTCAGGTGCCAAGGAACAATTTTAACTGGCTATTTTGAAAGGGAAAAATCTTCCAAAATATACCATAGTAAACCCTTGGCATTTGCAGAGGGGTACACCAGGGGGTCTTGGTGAATCTCCAAACTCACAAATCCAGCTAGATCTGGACAGACTCCTGGCATGTTTGAGGATCACATTTACAGGAACAGCCAGTCGCCCACTGTGCAACCCGGCACCACACACCCCACCTTCCCACAGACTCTACACTCCACCTCGCACTTGATGAGCAGTTAGATGTAACCACTATAGTGACCACGCATGACTTAGGATGTAGTCAAAGCACACCTTTATTTTTGTCTCCCATTATCCCTTTAAACCTGATTCCGTGTGAGTAGTCTTTCTCTATCACTGAATAGAAGCTCTGGTAGATCTGGGATGTTTTAGTTCAGTCTTGGATGCTGTACACATTAAGTCACTTGAAGCGACAAACAATCCCAATGTGGTAACTTGAATGCCTATTTCTGTGCAATAATTAAACATTCTAATTTGGTTTGACAACGTGCTGTCCTCCTTCCCTCCCTCCAGCTCCACTTTGCTTTAGTCTGGAAGCCTGAGGTAGGAAGGGAAAGAATAGGTGGCCCCTCGATCTGCCTCACGTGTCTTTTACCTCCCCTCCCTGACACACATACACACACACACACACACACACACACACACGCGCACCATGGGGAGGGAGTCACAGTGCTGCGGATGCAGCACTAGAGAAATCTCTTTCTGATCTCTTCTACCTCTCCACTGCCTCACTCCTCTCACGTTATTGAGGTGGATAAGATAGTGCCAAGAGTTCATTTTCCTTTGAACATTCTGCAAATGGTGATCTTTGCAATGTCACTTCTGCTGTATCTCAGTATCAATTTTTGTTTTTAGCATCCTAGTGATAAATCTTTACTAGGAATTGGATGCTTGTTTTCCTCCTAAAATTCATATATTGAATCCCTAATTCCCAATGAATGGAAAGAGTATATTCTCTCTCTCTCTCCGCTCTCTCTCTCTCCGCCCCCACTTTCTTCCATACATGCACACAGTGAGAAGGTGGCCACCTGCAAGGGAAACACAGAGTCCTCACAGGAACGAGACAAGACCAGGCTGGCACCCTGATCTCAGTCTTTCAGCCTCTAGGACCGTGAGAACACATATTCCTGTTGTGTAATCCGCAAGAGTCTGTGATGTTGTATTATGGCAGCCAGAGACAATCAGACCCTTGCTGAAATAGTTTAACAGATAGCTTTTTCTCTAATTTTTCTCCAAGTTCCTGGGTCAGGTAGATAGTAGACATTCAAACAATAGTTTGATGAATGAATGAGTGAACATATTGCACAATGACGGAATTTCTCACTTCAGAAATCCAAGCCACTGAGGAGTGCCATATTCCATTCTCTGTGTGTATTTTTTAAATATGTAAGAAGAACATTCATGTTTGTGTGTTTAAAGTTAAACAACATAGAATCAATGCACCAATTCATTCTTATGTGTATATATATGTGTGTGTCAAATTAAACAACATAGAAATAGAAGAAAAAGTCAAAATTCCCCTGCACCCATCTCCTTCCTAGCCCATTGCCCTTCCCCACCAAGAGAAAACATAGACCCACAATTATATGATCTGAAACAGATCTTCACTCCTGTGCCTGTGTGCCTGTGAACTTGTGTTACGTAGTATCACATTGCACATGTGTTACTACAACATGAGATTTCTCTTACAGCTAAAAGATGTCTCTATACCCATGTAGCTCTCATTTCTTTATGTGCAAAGACATACAGTACTATGTTTCTTTAAACTGACCCCCTATCGATGGGCATTTCAGATGTTTTAAATTTTTCCCTCATATAACATTGCAAAATACACTCTTCCACATGACTCTTGGGGCATGTGTACAAGTGTTTTTCTAAGACCAATGTTTCAAAATTAATATGTGGCTTTAGGTGATTTGCACACTGAAATTTTTAATAGCTTCTGCCGCATAGCTGTGCAAAGGTTAGGGTCAGTTCACACATCACCAAGAATTTCCACCAACCCATGGAATATTTTAAACCTTCCTAAACATTTATCTGTCTGATATTAGAAAAATATTTCATTATTAACTTTTAGTTCAGTGATTACTGATCGAGTAATCCATTTCTACTATACATCATCTGTTTTTACTCTGTATCTACTTTTCCACTGGTTACTTGTCATTTAATTATTAATTTCTACAAATTCTATTTTGTACCTATCAATCTTTTATTTGTTATGATATATGTTATAAATATTCTCTCAGGCCATTTGTCTAGTAATTTTGTTTACGTTGCCTTCTGTTTTGTACAAAAGCTTTTATTTTTATATAGTCAGATATAACGAATGTTTTCTTTGTGGCCTCCTTTGCTGCTTCCAAGATTAATAAAACATTCATCTATATTTTCTTCAGATATTTTGCAGTCGTCTTTTAAGTTTAGCTCTTTATTCCATCTGGAATGAATTTCTATAGATGGAGGGGAAAAAAAAGGAGAGTCAACTTGTTTTCTAAATTTTCAATAAACCCAATCTCATTTATCGAACAATCTATCCTATCCCCCTCTTACACCAATGCTACATTTATTATATACTAAATTGCTATATGTATGTAGTGAGAGGTATTTCGCTCTAATTTATCCAAAATGTCTCTCTTCTTAAACGTGTTCAATTTTTTCACTAGCACTAGAAGTTAGCTTTTGAGGAAGACCTATTTCTCACATACGCAGAAAATTCTTTTCACTTTCCTGATAGAAGACAAAATACAAGTGCTTGGGGCTATTAACAAGGGGTCTCCTCCACTCCAGGTTTGTACTGTTGGCAAATGAAATCTGTGTTTCAGCAAAATATCAAATTTTTACGTGCCAGGAGCATGCAAGCTTCAGATGCAGTTATTTCTTCCCAAACCCCTGTTACGCTCCAACCCAAGCACACGGCAAATGATCGGGAACTGCTGTGGCCCTGAAGTGGGCCCCAGCCTGGGCTTCTCCTTCGGTCTTGGGCTGTTGATGCCGATCTAGAAGCATGTCTGAAAGCTCAGAATGACCATCCGTGTCAGTGCGGTTTGGCTTCTGCAGGTAAAAAGTGTCCATACACATATTGTTGGTATATATTATGAACTAATTTGTTTCTAACTTGCTTCCTAGTGATATTTTGGACATTTTGGATGCCAATCTCAACTTCCCGCTGCTCCAAGCAAAACAAAAAGACAGACATTCTTGTGAAAAAAGATGATGTTTTATTATCTCAAACAAGATGTGACCTGAAAATAAAGTTGCCATGCTAGCCAAGTGTTTTCAGAAAGAAACCCAGCAGTCAACTGTCCTAAAACTCAATACATTTTCTCCAATAGGCATTTTGCATTTTAACTGATTTATACATAATGACCCAGTACAAGTTACTTCATTCAGTTACCTTGGCACTCGCATAGAGTTTGTCTTGGATGGGGTCCTGACAGTAGCATTGCTCAAAGCCAGGCATTCTTGGGTGCCTTGCCAAGATTTTATTTGGCCATGGCAAGGGTCTGGTTATACCAATCTTAAACATTTTTTGCCATGAGCATTACTTCAGCCACGGTGAACAAGGCTGAGTTGGGTGTCTGACTTGCTCACTCATTTACACACTGGAATGGACTCAAAGCAACCTCCAAAGATAGTCCTGGTGGACAGGGGTGCAGGGTTCACCCTCGATTAATAGTCAGTTCAGACGTGTGAATAGGTTTTCAAAGGATAACAAAGAACACTGCCTTCAATCCATCTAGGGAGTTCAATTTGAATGTCCTACTACTAAATATTTATGTAAGAGTCCCTCTGAGAAATAACACTATTCAGGGAAGATTGCTTGAAGGATAAGCAGTTCATCCACTCTTCCAGATTTTCTAACACCAAACCCAGGATCCTGCCAGAGCAGCTCAAACACAGATACCTGGAGTGCATCATACTGGCCCCAGCAGAATTACTTTTGCTAAACTGTTTTTGGTGCGATGCCATCAGCACTTTTTAAAGTGTCGTTACAAGAAACAGTCCCACCAAGTGCATCGCTATGTTTGGGCTAACTAGGTAGTTGAAAACATCGCTCACGGCACCGCACCATGTTGTTTTTTTTATTAAGCACCCTCAGAGGTGATTCTGTCTGAATTGAGTATAAAAATAATACTCCTTCTATCTGTGGCATGGCTTTCCAGAAGGTATTCTGAGGAACACTAAGGCAAAATGCAATTCATCGATGTTCTATGGAAAAGTTGTTTCACAGTGATACACATATAGAATGTAAAAGTATATACGTATATACAAAAATGTCTAGGGCAACACATTACTTACCCAAAGGCTTCTCTGAGTCACTGACATACATTATGCAATGTTATCAAATATAACATTTTCTAGTGTTTGGGGGTGTTCATAACAGATCAGTCTTTGTGCTGGGAACTAACCACAGAAGCTGATGTACAGAGCTATAAGCTAAAATGGCCTTGTTTTCCCCACTGTGAGACCTCTGACTTGTACTGAGCAGCTGCCCTTCAACCCAATATGGAGGCCTTAGAGGTCCTGAACTGTGACAGGATGCCTGTCAGGGCTTCTCCCTTTCCTTGCCTTACCCTCCCACATCTGCCACACCTGTCTAGGAACACATCCAGTCCTCCTGACTTGTGAGGCTGCCTTTGGCACAGACAGGCTCTGCTCTCATCTCACAGGATGTTTGCTCCCAACTCACTTCCCACTGCTGTCCCCAACCAGGCTCTCTCTCCATTTCTCTCTTTATTTTTTCTTTTCTTTTCTTTCCCTTTTTGTTGCCTGGTGGTATTAGTCAATGGTTTGCAAGAGAGCAGATTTAATACGGGACATTTACAAGTTACAGCATTCACCCACAAGCCAAATGCAGGAAGAATACAAAGCAGGTCTGTCTGTGCTGGAGACCTGAAAGATCCAGTCAAGGGCTGGGAGCCCACTGCAATGTCCCATGTACATCCATGTCTGCACTAAAAGGCTGAAGAATCTATACTGGAGCCAGGATACGATGGTCACAGTGGAGATGAAGACCAGAGCTCCCCTGAAGAGAACAGCAGCCATCCCTGATGATAGCAAGGTCCTGAGGTCCTCCTGTGAGGAGAATAGCTGAGTTCCCTTTGGGAAAACCAGCCACAGCAGACCTTCTCCTGGGAAATTAGCGGCATGCAATCTTCCCCTCCCATTCTCCTTTATGCTGTGTCAGCAATAAACTTCAGGTGGGACTTCTACACCTGGAACCATGCTGACTCAGTTCAGCTGGGTATTCCTACTCAAGTTGGCCATAATGAATCTGCAGCATGCATTATTTCTGGCAAATTTCTCAAGACTGGGGAGAAAATGTTGGCATTTTATACATATCACTGAGTGGTCAAGAATCTGCTTTCCTTCTATGCAAAGAATAGACTGATCTGAGGGCACAATATGAGAGAGTGAGAGAGAGAGAGAGAGAGAGAGAGAGGGAGAGAGGGAGAGGGAGAAAGAGGGAGAGATCCTTGGTTGCCACACTTTGCAGACAAAGAGGTTGTTTGTTCCCATCACCATCACCACCCCCACCCTCTTCTAGACCTAAAGTTAGGGTAGATACCTTAAGACTCTAGAAAACTGTGTTCTGATCATGGCAATCTATCATGTTGTGATTTCCTTGTTTCTTAGCAATAGAAGCCTCCATATTTAGCAGGCATCTGGTCACCCAGAATAACTATTGCAGTTCCCAGACTCCTTTGCAAACAGAAGCATATATGTGACTAAGTTCCAGCCAATGAGACACAAGTAGAACTGGCATTTGCAACCTCAAGGACACATCCTTAAAGGTTTGCTTTTCTTAATCTATCCTTTCTTTCCACTGGTTGAATCTGGATGCAATGCTTGGAGCTCCCATAGCCATTTTAAACCATGAGGCATCACACCAAGAACAACACAGCAACGAACTACAAGGAGCATAGGTCTTTGGTGATTGTGGATCCAAGGACCACAGCGCTGGTCTTCCTAACTCTGGGCCTTCTGGGTAACACTTTGTTTAAATCTCTGATATTTGAGTGTTTCTGTAACCCAGTCATACTTTGTCCCAGTGAAAATACTGGTAACTGGGGTTTTCCTGGCATTGGAAAAAGGATGGGATTTGGAATCAAAGGTTAAAGTATCTTCAAGAGAGGGACATTTTCAGTTGTCAAAATAAAGAGGAAGTACTGAATCATTGAGAACACAGGATACCTGCCTGGGATAGGCGTGAGGACTCTGCTACTTCAGCACAGCTCTGGTCAGCACCCCTGGCATCTCCTGGGAGCTTGTTGGAAATGCAGAATCTCAGGCCCCACCACAGATCTGCTGAACAGGGATCTTCACTTCAACTAGTTCCCCAGGTAAGTCATTATGTGTGTAGAAATACAAAACACACTGCTTTGAGGGGCTTTAAGGCCTCATAAAGATAAAAGCCAAGGCCAGCTTTATTCACAGAACTGGAACTAGGCAGAAATCATTTTTGAGATCATCAGAAAAACCTTTCCCATACTCAAGGTGAGGGCAGAGAAGTTCTTTGGCAGGTAGCAAAAACAAAGAATAAAAGGAAGGGGAAAGTAATGAAAGACAGTGGAGAATTCAATTTGCAAACTTTAGTATAAAATTCAAACTCTCATACTTTTTACTGGAAATAAAAATCTTCAGCCAAGAAACCAAAGAAACACTGGTCTAGAAAAGAGAATCATCTAAGCAGAGACTACCTGGAGAATTCCCAGAACTCTGCATGAGATGATTCCCTGCTGGGAGGGTATGAAAGTCACCAAGCACCAGCAATTTCAGAAAGTGTGACAAAAAAGGGAATTCATTCCCAAGGAAATGCCAAAAATTGAGAATTCTAACAAGGAATTTAAGCAGTATGTCTAAAACTCTAATGCAAGAAGAGAATCGCTAGTACAACAAGTATGGCACATTATGAGAAGAGTTGCTTTGCAAAAGAACTAAAATGAAGTTCTAAAAATGACAAATATAATCATCCAAAAATTTCTTTCTAAACCCTCAAGAGGCTGGTTAAATAGCCCATGGATGTGCAGGGAAAAAAAACGGTGGTTCAAAAAACAGATCTAAGAAAAGTATCCAGAACACAACACATAGATAAAAGGGGCAGCCTTAAAACATGAAAAAGAAATTGAGAGATATGGAGGGTATGTTTCAATGGTCATGCATCTGTCAATAGGTGATGCAGAAGAGAGGCAAGGGGGAGTAGGGGGGTGAAGAGATGATGGCCAAGGATTCCCCAGATTTGAGAAAGGCATATAAGCCACAGGCTGAAAATGCACACAGAATAAGCAAAAACAAAAACACACCTAGACACATGATTGTGAACCCGCAGGGTATCAAGGAAAATTAAAATACTTTTAAAGACTCTAGAAAGCAGAGATTATCTTCAAAGAAATGTCTATCAGATTGGTATCAGGGTTCTTGTCAGCAACCATAGCTGCATAAAGATGAGAGAATAGTATCTTAAAAGTGCTGGGATGAAAAGTCAATCACCAATTTTCAATTCAGCTGGCCTACATCTGAGACTTTAGACAAAGGAAACATATTTTCAGTAAAAGGTTAAGAGTCAGCTAAACACAGATCTTCGCTGAAACAACTACTAAAGGATTCCTTCAGAAAAACAAAGAGAGAGAGGAATGCAAGAAGCAATTGGGTTCTCAAAAGTTTTTATAAACACTTTAGATTTACTTTTGTTACTCTAAAGAGACATAGATTCTAAAAATAATAAGAATGACAAACGGCGGTGAGTAATACCATGATAAATCTAAATACTAGAGCACTGTAACATGAAGGATGGGAGCAAAATTGAAGCGTTCTAAATTCTACAACTCTAGGGCTATGGGTACCTCTTTAGTAGTAGTACATATTTAGGAGAATGAGTATTAAAAATGTTAGAAGAATTAGATGGGCACAGAGAGCTTCTGGAAGGATCACTCTAATGACCGTGCAGGGAGAGCCTGAGTCAGGTTCAAGCTCCTGCTGATAGGCTACAGGGGCACCAGGAAGACCACATTCATGAAGCACCACTTGACTGTGAGTTCAAGAAGTATATAGCTATCCTGGGCATGGAGGCACATCCCTTCCTGTTCCACACCAACAGAGGCCCCATCTAGTTCAACATCTGAGACTCACCAGCCAGGAGAAATCCGGAGGGCTGCAAGAGGGCTACTACATCGAACCTCACTGTGCCATTATGATGTTTGACCTAACATCAAGAGTTTCTTACAAGAACGTGCCTAAGTGGCATAGAGCTCTGGTACAAGAATGTGAGAACATCTTCATTGTGTTGTGTGGCTACAAAGTGGACATTAAAGATAGGAAAGAGAAGGCAGAAATCTTTTGTCTTTCACCACTAGAAGAATCTTCAGTACTACAATATTTCTTCCAGAAGTAACTATGGCTTTGAGAAATCCTTCCTTTAGCTTGCCAGAAAGCTCCCTGGAGACCCTAACATGAGGTTTGTCCCCACGCCTGCCCTTGCCCTACCAGAGATGGTCATGGACCCAGCCTGGGCAGCATAGCCTAATCATGATCTAAAGGTTGCTCAGACAGCTCCTCTCCTAGATAAGGATGATGACCTGTGAGGAAGTGAAGCTGAAGCCCAGCATCAGAAGTCTGGTTTTCTAACCACTGTCCTGTGACGTCAGCAGGGCGACGTGTGTGCCACACTATTATCTAGCTAAGCAGACATATGCTTCATCTCTGGAACACTGAAGGAGATGAATGGGCTCTGGAGTGTGGGAGCTTTAAAAAAATCTTCATTTTCTAGAGCTGCACGTTTAGTTGGTTTGGAATCCAGCTGTTTTCTGCTTGAGTTTCAAATATAAGACCGCCACAGTCACATCACCATAGTCAGTAGTGAAATCTTATTTTTGCTGTCACTCCTATTCCTTTTGTTAACCATTAGAATAAAGCTGTATTTCAAATATCTAAAAAAATAAAGTTAGAAAAACTACAAAAAGAGTAGAAATACTACATGTAACTTCTAAAGGCAGGGGAAGGAATACAAGATTTTAATATGCACACATATTTATGGAATGAGTGTGAAAATCATGGACCGAAGTCAACTCTCAAACCTAGCAGCGAGATTGTTACAGTTTATATCTAGATGTCTAGGGTTAGTCCACTGATGAGTTTCTAGCTAACTGTGAAGTCAGGAGGAAGCCTGGTTGATAGAGGTGGGTCACTGAGCATGTGGCCTGAAAGGTTGTGTCTCCCTTCCTCCTCCCTTGACCTCTCAGCTTCCCTGCTGCCATGCTGTGAGCAAATGCTCGGCCATATTCTTCTGCCATACTGTCCGACCCCGGAGCCAGTCAATTATGGACTGAAACCTCCACAAACTGTGAGCCAAAGTAAACTTCTCTTCCTTTAAATTGTGGGTGTTAGGTATTGTGTCAGGAATGAGAAAGTAACTAAGACAGAAATCCTTTTATAGTATTTTTGTCTATACCATTCTATAATCTGAATTTCTTTTTCAATTAAAAATGTTTTTAAAAGGAAAGGAATACTAATCCAAAAGGATTTTGTGTTTGCTAAAGAGATGGTGGAGGAGAGAGTTCCATCCATTGCCCATGCTGTGCTGGATCATGGCCACTAGGAAGTATCCAGATGTGGCAGGAGGGAAGATGCTTAAAGGGAAGCACCTGGGGTAGGACTCCCAGGCATTGTCCCCCTCACCACTTCTGATCTATTAACATCACAACTGCCCATAACAGCTCGTGCTCTCCCAACATGAAACCATCCAGTCCCCCAAGGCTACTTGAAGGCCCTCACCAGCTCTTGCAGGTGGTACATAAGTGCTGGGTATAGGTGGGAGCAGCACATTCCCTAGATGGCAGGAACTTGCTTGTGTGAATGAAGAAAGGGGCCTATACTATTGCCACACACTTCACATAAATTGTCTCATTCAGTTACAGGCTTGAAGATAATAACTCTTTAAAATGAGTATTATAGTCTTCACAAAGATTATCACTGCCTGTGCCCTTTCCCTTGGGAAATCAGAGAGTAGGAGCTGGCACGTATGAAGCAGTAGTATCTCTTGAGGAGGGCAGATGTGAGCATTCACTCCTCTAACTCCTCTCACTAAGTCCCCCAAGAATGCCGTTAAACTCTGCCCATTTCCCCCATGCCCCTGAAAACCCCTGCCTCTCCCCTTGACCCTAAAAACCTCCCTCTATGCCTGCCAACCTGGCCTGCAGGCCCAAGTGTTATGGTTGGTGTCCAGATGTCCTCCCAAAGCCTCATGCAGTCATAGGTGGGGCTTTTTCAGAGGTGGCTGAATCTGGAGTGTGTAAGGCTGGGATTAAGGGTCTCATTGCTAAATTAGTCCACTGATTGGTTTGGCATAGTTCTGGATATGAGTGCTACCTGCCCTAGGTAGAATATAAAGGGACAGAAAGAAGCTGTTATGCTCACTTGTTTAGTCACTTGCTTGCTTTTGCTGTCTTCTGCCTGCCATGAGCTGTTTCTCCTCTGCAATGCCCCTCTGCCATGCCACCCTGCCTTGGAGCCAGTAAACTACGAACTGAAACCTTGACAAACTGTGAGCCAAATAAACCTTTACTCCCTTAACTTTGGGTGTTGGTTATTTTGTCTTAGCAGTGAGAGAAGTAAGTAAGACACCAAGTCCTCACAGTTGCGTAGCATCAATCACTCTGCCTAATCTCAGCTCCTGGCCCTTCACCAGTTGTGTCAACCTGCACTCATAATGTTGCCAGTATCTTGTAACCTACCCAAGCTAGAGTACGAGGAAAAGGTGAAGCAAAGGTCCCCACATCCATCGCTACAGTGTGGAGCAAGTACCAACAGGACCAAGAAATGGGAACTAACACTGGTAGACTATGCTCCGTTCGTTGAGTGGGCTACGCATATATATTTTCTCATTTAACCTTCCCAGTAAGCCTACAGAATACTCTTTAACTCCATTCTAGATGTGTAAAGGAGAGTATGTTACTTCCATGAAGTTTTGAGTTGTTTCTCTCATGGAAAGAGACCGAGAGATACAGGCTCCGGGCTCCTGAACACATGACTTCCTGGATTCCGATAGCGATGCTGGAGAGTTCTTCAAGGTAATAGAAGTCCCAGGATGATGAGGAAGGTAACACTAACATCATACTAGCAAATATTGATTGATAGTACCATCTACTTTATATATATCATATTATGCTAATACATGTAACAAATGTAGAGATAAATAGAGTGATGACCTCATTTCACAGTCAAGAACACTGGGAACTTATACAAGTCATAAGATTGCTTCAGTCCAGATTGTCTGACCCTAAAACCCAAATGTGTGACCACTGGATTAGCATTGTTAGGGTTGGATCATCTGTGACAGAAAAGCCCAGTATAACAGCAACATAAGACAGAAGTCTTTCTGAATTAAAAGAATGCTAGAAGCAGGGGATCCAAGGCTGTTTGACATTTCCTCCATCCTCTGGATCTAGTTTATCCCTCTGCCATGCCTGAAGTATGTTCTCATCTTTCTAAAGTAGCTGCTAGACTTCTACCCATCACATCTGTACTAGCAAGATAGAGGAAAAGATAGAGAAAAAGCAGGTGGATCAAGCATCGCTTGTCTTTTAAGGATGTTTCCTAAAAACCACCAATTCTAATTGGCCTTTGGCCCAACACTCTTATCTTGGTGAGTTGGCGGGAACAAGCCTGAACCCAGGGCAGACAAGCTTAATGCATAGATTAGGACAAAATAGGTAAGTAGTCTCTCTGTCTCCTGTCCATAAGGCCTTGTCATGTCCATAAGTGCTGCATGGTAAAATAAAGAAGTCTCTGGAAGAGATGGGAAACAGAGAGATAATGTCCCTAAGTCAAGGGCCCAGAAAACCTCCCCTCCCCATCACCCAGTGCTGTGTCTTCTGACAAAAATGGCATTGTTTTTGGGTTTCAGCCAGGGTTGACTGACTCCACATCCCACGTGTCCTCTATCTCTATCTCTCTCTCTCTCTCTCTCTCTCTCTCTCTCTCTCTCTCTCTCTCTCTCTCTCTTAACTACCCTCCCAGCAGTTACTCAAATACACGGACCCATAAGGCTAAGTGCCACGGCTGTTTGGGAGTTGCCCTGAGGGTCCTGCCACCCAGCCTCGGAGCCACCTGCCTTGCAGTGAGTTAAGCGGCAAGGGATGCAGAAAAGCCCACAGGTCTGGCAGACGGGGATGGCCCCATGATAAGTCACACTCAGTGATGAGAAGAGAAGGCTGTGTCCAGGGGTCTTTCGAATTTGCTGATGCCTGCACTCTCCTACTAACTCCTGCCTGGTGGCAACACAACAGGCCACAGGGTGGTGGAGATTTCATCTTCTTCAGTGAAGGGCTTGCTTCCTCCTACCCTGAGAACTTCTCCTGGCAGGAACACTGAAGCAGGACATTTGTCCCATAGAGTCATTCGAACCCACTTACAGTACGGATACCCTTCAGGCTCTGTCTCTCTTCCCCTCTGCACATCCCTCTGCATCCTCTCTGCATCACGGCCACCAGAGAAACTACTATGGCTGCAACAACACTGGGTAAGACTTTCAGAAGTGAGAAAAAGACAAGAAACTGATACATGAACCAACTCTTCCTGTATCATTTACACATAGTTGAACTGATTCAAGCAGAATGATTTCAGGAAAGTGAAAATAGAAAAAATTAGAAATTTGTAAGGGTGACATGTATTTAAAAATTAATTACCGAAGAAAAAAGCAGACTAGTCTGTTCAGAGGAAGGGAAACTGGTCCTAGCACTTAGCTCTAAAATGAACTTCTCACATGGCCCCCTCCAGTGTTTCTTAGGCTATTCAAAGTCACTGACTTCTCTGTGCATCTAACTCAGTTAGCAAATCCATCACTCACACACACACACACACACGCACACACACATACACACACGCATATACAATCCAATTACAGTTTTCATTTTCCATTCAATCTCTGGAAACTCACAGACCCCAGAAGCCCATGCAGGACTCCCCAGAACCCCAGTCAAAGTGACGAGCCAGAGGGATGCTCGTCTAAAACCATCGCCATTGAGAAGGAGGCAGAGAACAAGTAGGGGAATTTCCTAGGAAGTGCCAGGGAAGCCCCCAGCAAGCATCCCTGAGATACAGCTGGGTTACAATATGGCACCAGGTCATGCCTCTAAGTCTTGCCAAGCATTCAAAATTGAAATGTATAAACTCTTTCAATGCTTGCTTTTTAAATTCTATCCCTTCCTCAATTTAAAAATTAAACACCCATTTTAATATATTTAACTAAAACTGAAGGTGGCAACAAATTATCTTGCCTCGATTTAGACCTTGACAGCAAGGGCATTTCTGTGGGCTGCTACAGCTGAGTTAGCAAAGACCAAGAAAGCAAGACTAGAAGTGCGAGGCTGGGCACAGAGCAACAACACCTCCGAATGAAAAGGCTTTAGTCCTGCTCTTCCTGGGCGCACAGACCCTGGAGGAGAGGAATGAGGGAGGGTATTGACACCAGACAGTTGCATCTGGATGTCTCTCTGTGACCTAGTCACCACTGCTCATATGGCTTGGGCAAGTCACTACATCTAAGTCACACGTTCAGTGCCAGCACTATTTGTAGACACCAAATAAAACAGGGTTCCTTTAAAGAACTTAGACGTTTAGGGGAGCAGTTGCCTCAGCCCCCAGGGCGATAAAGAGGCAGAATCCTCACCCTCGGGAGCCGTGAGGTCTCACTCCCGGGACCAGAGTGGAAATCTCTGACTTGCTCATAGAGACCCAGAACGGAGCAGCACAGCTGAGCACCACTCTCTGAGGATGGGTTTAAGGCTGAAATAGAGCTTGTGGTTTTCCAGAAAAGCATGAAAGAAAAATTTTAAAGCAGCAGTCAAAGGTGGAAGAAAGAGCACCAAAGATAAGGCGCAGTGCTTCCAGAATGGGATGGGGGGTTGCTGCTATTGATATTTGGACCAAAAAAGTAATTTCTGCATCCCTTCTCCACTGTTAGGAGCCAAGCTGAGTCCTCTGTGGGAGTATCAGACACCTTCGCAAGCTGCCTTTCCCAAGCCTGGCCTCACCATCCAGAAGCAGCACTGGCTGGGCCCACATACCCAGCAAGGATAGCTACTACCACCCAAAGTGAAATGGATCAGCCCAGACTTTCCCCATATGAGATTACTTCCAGAAAGGAAATCTGCCAAGAGACAAGAGCTACTGAGAGCAGGACTGGAAGATGGCATATTGGGGCCATGTGGGGAAAGCTGATTTCTGGCACTGCCCACATCCAAAGATAGCAGAGCAATCAATGCCTGAAGAAGTGGTGTCTTCCCTCACAACCCTCAACCCCCAGGATGTCTCTTCTACCCCACAGGGATTGTACTGGTCCTTGCTAGTCTCCCTGTGAATCCCTGTACAGAGCCCAGCCTCTCTCTAGCCCACCCCACTTCCTTGGAGCATTCCTTCTCTGCACACATCAGACTAGCTCGAGCACCAGTCCAAACGGCAAAGAAAAGAAATGTGAGCAAGGAGCCAGGAGCCCGGCACTCTGAGCCCTTTCTCCCCCTCCCCCAGCCCTCCTCTCGGGCTTGCCTCTCTTTGGCTGAGCTCAAGCAGGCTTATTTCCCCCAAGGTTGTCACAGACCAATTTTCTAAACTGCATGAAAACAGAAAACAAACAGAAAACTAAATCCACCAAAGCCTGCGACTCAAGAACAGCTTGGCAGGCCCGAGCAACGTGCTAACAATTTCATGCTGTTTTAAGACTTTCTAACTAAGCAACATGTACCAACAACCAGATGTGCCGTGATACCCGGAAAAAAAGGACATCAGCTTCTAGGGACAGATCCATAAAACAGGAAAACACTCATCCAGAAGCGTAGCCTCCAAGCCTGGAGAGGGAGGGAGGCTCACTGCTGGCCTGGACATGGCAAACTCAGGCACTCACCCACTCATCCAGTTACAGACTTTGCTCATTGCTTCTTTGTGCCCGGCACACAAATATGCGTCCAGATACTCACAGTCTCTACAGGACAAAGGCAGGGAAACACATACAATCACAGAACAATATACAATGTTCTGAAATGGAGGAGAGAAGCCTAGAAAAGCCCTAAGTCATGGTGCTTCTCAGAGAAGATTTGACTCTATTTATGTCAACATATACAAGGAGCGATCAAAATATACTGTGTGTTTAAATTTTTAAAAAATTACAAGCTGGGCATGGTGGCACACACCTATAATCCCAGCACTTGGGAGGCTGAGGCAGGAGGATTGCTGTGAGTTTGAGGCCAACCTGGCTACATAGTGAGTTCAAGGCCAGTCTGAACTACAGAGCAAGACCTTGTCCCAAAAAAACAAAATAAATAAATAAATAAATACATACATAAATAAATAAAAGACACCTTCCCATTACTTCTCCCTCAAAGACTCCCCCTCACTTTGAATACCCATCCCATCATTTTTGCCACTTTCTGAAACAGTTCTGGAAGTCCTCTTTCGTGAGTGTCTTTAATCAAGTTGTGATCAAAATTACAGTGAATGCTGCTGGCAAGTGCCATCCAATGGAAAGGCAGGTTCATGAAAACATTATGCTAAAAAAAAAAAAATTATGCTATGGGGTGAGAATTTAGCTCAGTGGTAGAGTGCTTGCCTAGCAAGCGCAAGGGCCTGAGTTCGATCCCCAGCAAGGCCCCCTCCCAAAAAATGTTATGCTGTGACCTCATTCACCTTATTCACCGGATCTGGCACCACGGAACTTCTGGCTCTTTCCCAAAGTCAAAACGACCAGGAAAGATAAATGTTTTAAATCAATTCAGGACAAGAAAGCAGTCACAACACAGCAACTAAAGGGACTCATAAAAGAGAACTTCCAGAACTGCTTTAGAAAGTGCCAAGAACAATGAGACAAGTGTGCTCAAAATGGGGGTGGTATACTCTGAGGCGGATAAACAGCAACACGTCTTTTACGGTAAGGATTTTTTTTTAATTTAGACATTCAATCACGCTGTAGGTATGGAGCATACTATATGCTATTTTCAATCACACTGTATGTATGGAGCATACTGTATGCTAAGGCTCTGAAGGGGAAAAGTCAGAGTCCTGACTAATAGGGAGGCAGTAGTCCTCAAATGAGCGAGTGGAGGCATGCTGGCTGCACCTGCAGCAGGTGAGCCGGAGCCTTTACTCAGCACCCACCACATGCAGGGTGCTAGAGCCAGGCTCCGTGCGCACACCCTCCCACCGCAAGCTACGGGCCTCACCGTCCAGTGAGATGAGATCATCTCCGGGCTCCTGTCACCGGCGCCTGGCCCAACTCTGGCAGGACCTCAGTGGCCAGCAAAGGCCAGGGCCCTGGGCTCTGAGCTGCCTCCAGGGCCATCATGCAGTAGGCCGAGGGCTAACCCAGGATAGAAGGCCATCGGCCATGCTACCTTACATATCCCATTCACTTACCTTACCACCTGCTTGGAGTACTCGTATTTTTATTATAAGTATTACAGTCTTTTTACATTCAGGGTTTAAACTTGTTGATTTGATAAATGTAAACATTTCAGTTACAAGATGACTTTTGTAATGTTCTGTTGACAATCCTCCTCCTGCTCCTCCACTCCCTCCTCCACCTCCTCCTCCTTCTCTAACTCTTCTGCCTCCTCCTCCTCTTCTTCCTTTTTAATGTACTGGTAAGCTTTTTTTTAAAGGAGCTAGGAGCTGGCCTGGGCCTCCCCTGGCCTAAGAGGTCACTCCAGGTCAGCAAGCCCGCGCCTCAGGGAGTCTCTGCTCCCTGGTAAAAGTTCATTAGCTCCGGCTGACTGCTGTCCTAAAGCCAGTGGCCTTCTTTACGAGGGCTATGTTTGTCACCTTCTAACTTGTTTATTGGACCAGTACTGGGGTGGGGAGGGAGGGTAGGCGTGAAGGTCACAAGTAGGCGGGAATTGCACACCTCAGCCTGAGCCTCTCCTTGGTCATTATTTTCCCAGAATGACCTGGGGGTAGGAGGGGGCTGGGGGTAACAAGCCCTCCTTGAGCTAACACATGAGAAGCCAGCACAAAAGAACTGCAAACAAGCCCCTAATTAATGGGTTTGCTTAGAGCTGTTTCCCTCTTTAGGGACTTCATCCCAATAATTGCAGGCTCCATAATCATTAATCAGTCACCACTACCTTTCTCGGGTGCCGACCACAAGCCCAGCCCTGTGCCAGCAACCGTGAGTGAGAAGAGCAGAGAAGGGGAAGCACGCTGTATCACCTGCCTGCACCAGGCTAGGTGGCTCGAATGCAGGAGCTCACGGATGCTCAGGGTGATCCCTTGAAGGGGGCTAGCTGATCCCCTTTGTACAGAAGGAAAAACTGAGTCTCTGAGAAGTTAACTAGTTCAAGGTCATTGGCATATAAATGAGACTCAGCATCTGAACTGGAGTCTGGCTCCCCTGGGTGGTAACAGATGCAATGTTCAAAAATGGTGCCGAAGCAGCAGGGCTCAGAGACGGCTACACAAGGCACGTTTGACCACAGGAGCCAGAGGGGCAGGAGACGCAGGGCAGTGGGCCCAGAGAAGACCTCCCAACTTCCCAAAGCGATGACACACGCACTGGAAGCTGAAGGGTGGGGAGAATTGCACACATTTAATAAATTGTACTAAGGCACTTTCTTCCATCACTGTGGAATTTGGTGGAATTTGTGCCTCACTTGGGACCAATAAACATTTACTTACATGTCCAAAGAGGACATAGACATACACACGCGCACGCACACACAGGCAGACTCACCTCGGCGATTACAAACTGTGCCTGGAAAGGGCACAACAAGAGAGGAGCTCAGTGGGCAGCGAGACATTGGCATCAGGCACCACGAGGATTAGGGCACGGGCCAAACAGAGGAGATGTGGAGCCAGCGAGTCCTGTGACCACCCTGGACCCGGAAGGTTGGCAGCTCCAGGGAACGTCTCATCCAAGTGCTCAATTTAGATCTTGTCCCAGAACATGAGAAGTGTCAGGCGAGAGCAGAGGGGCCAGGAAATAATGAAGAGTAGGGGCCAGCTAAGAGCTGGGCACCTTCTTTCCCAGTCATCCCAAGCCTCCCTCCTCAGAGCTGGCCCTGCTCAACCCCTGACAGACACTGGCCAGGTGTGCAGAGCCCCAGCTTCCCACGAAGAAACGCACATCACAGCCCCATACAGATTCACCCAGGACCCCAGCCACACTGATGTCTCCACCAGGCAAAGACTCAGGAGCTCTGGCCAACGCTGGGCCTGGTCAGAGGTGGCCAGAGAGGAGAGCTGGCCAGCGAGGCCCATACCAGCTGGCTACCCAGTGTGTGCATGCACAGCAGCCTTGGCCTGGGGGAATCCCGTGAGGCAAGCTGCTTTCCCCTAGAGCTTGGATAAAAAGCTGAGCCTGGCTGCAGGAGACGTCCAAGCCCATCCTCCACAGCACCCGGGATCTAAGAGAGTCGTCTGTGACAGTACACTGCAGGCCTGATTTCACCAACAGGCTGTCCTAGATGGGATTCCAAAATGGGCTGCAGGCCTGGAAAGCAAGGCCCACTCTTCCTCCAGTGGGCAAGGCTCGTATGCCAAAGAAACAGCAGCCTGGCCTAGGGAACAGGCTCAGAGCTCACAGCCAGACCCTCCCCAGATCTTACAAGCCAGATCCCGAGTCACCACCGTGGCCCCGGCCAGCTCCACTGGCCAATCAGTACAGCCCGGGCCTCAGCACACGAATGAGGCTGTCAACCCGGGGAACTGCACGTGAGGGCTCAGGAGGCGGTTCTGAAGCCTCCCCTCCTTTCACCTGGCTCCCCTCCCAGTCTTCCACAGAGCCTCTAGCTGTTTCTGCCCTCCACTAAGTGGTCAGGGAGGCAAAAGGCCTATTTATCATTTTAATTAGCCAGAAGATATTGATGTTTCTCTTGAGAGTCTTCCTCGAGCCACATCTAGGGTTCCTGGGGGAGATGTTCTGGAAAGACCAACACTCCACACTGCCGCCCATCAGGAAGGGGACAAGAGAGGACAGGAGAAAGAGAAGGAGACAAAAGAGCCTGGCTTTCTCGAGCCTTGAATCCCAGAAGAAACACAAAACCAAGTCTGCAACTTGCATTTAAACTGCAGTGATTTATTACTCTAGTGGTGTCCTGAGGGAAAGGGGGAGATTCTTCCAAGGAGACGCAGCTCACCCAAGCCTCATGAGTGCCTGCAGGATCTGAGTGTCTGAGGAGCACTCACAAGGGGCGCTCACCTCTGCAGCACCTAGAGCCAGGGCCTCAGAACTGGCCAGCCTGCACTCCAGCCTCACGTGCCCTCCTGGGGTTCTTGTGGGGCTCCTTGACGGAGAGTGGACAGGCCAACACCAGCTTAGCTCTGTTTAGAGCGGGCCAGAGGGATGAGCTAAGGTACCTTTCTGATCTGCCTGCATCTTGCCACACATCCCCAGCCATGTATCCAGAAGGGCGTTGATAGATTAGATACACAGACTCTCTAGCTGCATCCCCACTTCTCTTGCTGGCAGCTGTCTCTTCCGCAATCTCAGCCTCCCTTTTTCCCTCCATCAAGCCCCCTCCCCACTCTGAAGCCAGCAGGGAATGAGCCGCCCAGAGCCAAATGGAATGAGAAACTGCACTTTTGACTCTGAACGTGTTTCCATGGAGCAGCCTGTGCTGGAAGCCAGACACACAGGCTTCAGACATTGAGCAGCCACTTCAGGGAGATGCTATGGCTGCCAACTGGTGAGCCAGGCTTTCCTGCCACCCTCTACCTCTACACCCTCTGAGTCACCATTGGCTCAACACCGTCACCTCCAGCCCATTAAGCTGCCTGAACTGGGCAAGCAACAGCTGGAGAAGAGGGCATTTCCAAGAAGGAGAACTGGGAAGAAATGAAGTTCACAGACATCAGCCATAAACAGTCATCTGTGCATACGAATACCCATGCTGGAGCAACCCCTGTATAGCCCAGGACGGTGGCCCTCCGAGGGACAGGCTTCAGCAAATACACCTGGACCTCACCTCAGAGACTAAGAGCAAACTCAAGGCCTGGACAAAGCCCTACTGCAAGGCAGATTTTCCAATAATGAGAATTTAAGGTTGTCTATAAAAGAGAGTTGACAAATAAAATACAGAATATACAGCTAAAATTGAATTTCAGATAAGCAACAAGTAACTTTCTAGTATAAGTATATCCCAAACATTGTATGGGCCATACTTATGCTAAAAATTACTTAATGTTTATCTGAACTTCAAATTTAACTGGGTGCTTTGTGTTTTTATTTGTTACATTCAGCAATCCTACCTTGGGACCACTTGACTCTACAGCCATGCTGGAAACGGTGAGAATACTGCAGGATGAAAAGATAAGAAAGTACAGTCAGCTCACCTTCTTGACCACAGGTCTTTCTGCATCTCAGCCCTGGCATACCCAAGCTCTGTACCTCGACCTTTCTTGCCTACCTGATCCCTTAGCTGCTCTAAGATCCCATGACTTAGAGACATGGCCTAAGGACAAAAACCAATGCTTTTGTCCTTTAAGTCAGCTGCTGTGACATAAAATTTTTCAAAAGGAGCTTTATTAGAAAACCACAGGAGCATACAAACATTTGAATTCACATAAAAAGCAAAAATACAATAGTAGTCACACGTGAGGCGACTGAGTATCAAAGGCCTGAGACCAGGTAAGTCAAGTTATGGTCCGGGTGCTCCTTTCCTTCAACTGTTTGTTCTCAGATTCATTGACTTGTTTAAGGTTTGTCAGCTGGTTTTCCTTTCAGTGAAGCTGGACCAACTTTCTGGAACAGGGGTCCTAGCTGACTGCACATTTGAATCACCTAGGAATCTTTTTGCTGCCTCTCCCAGACCAATTAAATCAAAATCCCTAAGAGTGGGGCTCAGGTATCAGGGTATGTAAAAGCTCCCAAGGTGATTCTAATTCATAGTTGGGGCTCAGAACCCATCCACACTGGAATCACCTGAAAACCTATTAAAAAAAAATACTGGTGCTGTGTCCCACCCTTGGAAAGTCTGGTTAATTGGTATGAGGTGTGGCCTGGGCATTGGGAGTTTTTAAAGCTCTCTAGGTGATTTTAAATATGCAGCAAAATTTGAGAACTACAGCTCCTCACACTTTCATATACTTCCAATTTCCCAGGGATCTGGCTAGATACTGACTCAGTAGGTCTCGGGTTGGACCTGAGAGTCTGCATGTCTGACAATTGCGGGTAATACACTACTGCTGGTCTTCAGAAAACATTTTCATTAATGAAGGCCTAGACCAGTGGATCTGAAGCTTGGATGTCCACTGGAATTATGTGGGGACTCTTAAAAACTGCCTCAGCCTGGGTGCCTCCCACCCCAGAGATTCTGATGCAATTTGTCATAGGTGGGGCCGGACAGCAGGACCCTAAAGCTTCCCAGGTGATTTCAATATGCAGCCAAGGTTCGTATACCAACACCTAGGCGTCACTTTACAAGTGCCTCTGTGGCCCTCGCTGGGGAATACCACTCTCCACAAGCTGTTCTGACTCACCTCTGTTCCCTGCCCCGGTGGGCAGAAGATACTTTCTCCCTCTGACTCAAAAGGCCATGCCCTCTAGTAAAAATTCCCTTTCTCCCACACTGGGCTGAATGCAGCCTCTAATTTCCAGCTCAGCTGCAGAAGATGATTGCCACATACCCTGCAACTGTGGCTGGTCGGAACCCGCCCACCCTGCCTTGTGATTACCAGCTGTTCCCCTTGCTGAAGTGGCTTTCTCTGACAACGCCTCTGCCAAGGAGCTGCAGAAAAGCAAATGTCACCAACAATCACACACAGAGAGAAGAAACTCGGTGCTCAACAGGATGCCACCCATCAAAGGTGCGGAGCCATTTTCACTGCTTAATAGTTCCCAAGTTCCTCTCTCTTCTCCTACCTCATCCCTTTGAAATGGAGTTGCATTGACACGGGGGACAGATGTGGCCTGCAGAAAACCAAAGGGAGAACATGGAATTAAAGACATGATGACTTAATTTTTGGTGTAACTTCCATGAAATTATTCATGATTTTTTTTTTCCCTAAAGGATGACCATAAATACCATTTGTAGTGCCTCTTCACCAGTAGCTTCTGTCTTCTGACAGGACCTGTATCTTTTGTTGGAAGGTGGATGTTGCTGGGGGAAATGTGAGTCCGCATCTTGGGTGTACAGAGTTTGTATAAAATATGAACTCTAATGTGTAGAATTTGCAGGTCACTGAAGCGTTAGTCTACTGAAATGGGTCTGGAATCAATAAGGTTCACATCAAACTCAATTGTATTTAATTTTCATTGCTACCTAGAGGAAAGCCTCGCACGGCCCTCTACGCATGAAATTAAACATGAAAGCCCGTCTAAAATGTAGAAGCAATACTTAAAATGACCTGTAAATAGGGTAAAACATGGCAGCCCAGCCCATCACAGTATTAGCCTTCCTTTCTCTTGCTGTAGTGGAGGTGACAGCCCCCATAAGAAAATCAGAAGAGACACAAGCACATGGCAGATCTGAAGGAGGATTTACAAGGCTTCCCTCTTTACACACCCTGGAGTCACTTCCAAGTAGAAAATCACACTATGTCTTTCAATAAAGAGCAAAGAGTAGAGGCGACTAAAATAAGGCCTCCCTGATTTTACCCCCACTCCAGCTGCCCCCACCACATCCCGGCTCAGTTTCCTGGACAGTGACATAATGGAAGGCTCAGGTCCCACAGCTGACATTGGGGGGAGGGGCAGACGCCCACACTGCACACTTCCAGCTGACACTGACCTTTCAGTCATGGAAACATTCCGCAGACCAACACTAATCAGGGGCACATCTGGTGTTTGGACTGCATCCAAATGGGGGTTTGTGCTAGTCAAGTCAGCAGATAACCCACTGGGGAGTCAGGGGCGGCAATAGTGCACCTCCTTGGACAGCAGTCCCCACCTTTGGCTTTGTGCATGAGATATGGTCATGCTGTGGCTGGTGAGTCACAGAGCAGAGACTACCTAATCCCTGTCCACCCTCATTCCTACCCCACCAGCAGAAGACAAAACTGGATTGTTCTTCATTTCATAGCTAAAGCCCAGTGCCCAAATCCCATTATGGTGCACTTCCCATGTCTCTATATCCTCCCGACGTGTTGTGTGAGCTCACAATCACATGCGAGCTAAAGTGTTGAAAAGCACACGGCTGTTTCTCCTCTTTTGACTTCCTGTGCTTTGCAAATGTATGGGACCATTTTTCAAGGCAGCGATAAACTCCTTGGGCCATCTCTATCTTTCACTCCCATTCTTCCATTGCATTTTCCTTTTTGGATTTGGAAGAAGGGATCACTCTTCCTGACTAGATCTCAGACTTCTATCAGCGTGAACCTGATACCAAATCCCCCATCTCCAGGATAAGGGACAGCAATCGGGAACAAGACCTCATACTAACAAAGGTCCAGCCATACAGCTCAGGGACGAGAAAGAACCCTGACCGGTTCTCAGCCTCTGCCTTTGCGAAGTGTCATACATGTTGCAGCCATAAACAGCACTGCTAAAAAGCCAATCAAGCCAACACAGGCAGGATAAAAGCAATTATGTCCGCACCCCCACAGAAGACTGTCTCCAGCTGTCAGAAAGAAGCTCTTGCCACCACCCCTGGAGCACTCTCCCCTCTTGTGAGCACCAGGTTTCCAGTCTAGCCCAGCGATCTTCTCCTGTACAAACCAGCAGGCACAGATCATGGGGATCAAGAATCATCATCTGCTTGAATCACAAAGTGCTTAACAAGATTTTCTAGTATAAATAAATTTCTAACTGCAGAGGTCTATTCATCCTTCTCCCCTTTATTTCTTATAAATCCATAAAGAACCAATGAAATAACCCAGGTAAACGCAAGGCAGTGGTCAATGGTCAGTTTCCAAAGATAAATCTCAGCTCCTTGTGAACTAATAATCAGCTAGCAGAGCTTTTCAGCCCCTTCTTCCTTCTACACCCAGCCTCTTTCATCCACCATCAGTCAGTCTGTCCTTTTAGAATAATCAAGGAAAATACCTTCACTCCAGTTGTCCTACCCACCAGTGATCACAGCCCCACGGACTCCTCACTTCCGTGGTCCTAGCTGAGAAATGAGCTTTACCCACCCCAGTGGCGGGGGGGGGTAGTAACTGGGCTCCAGGAATGGCCTCCTCCCCACTGAGAGAAAGCCCATCAGCTCCACCATCCTTGGGAAACCTCGGCGACACGCAGCAAGACCTCCAGGCCCGGCGAAGCAGTTCACTGTCATGCTCTCTAAGCCAGTTGGGGTCTCTGCTGGTGCCAGACCTGTTTTTTCTTCCCCCACCAATGATTTGGTACAAAGCCATTTCGTGTTCTGTGCCAAACCAGTAATTCGCAACACTCATCAAAATCTGCCACCATCCACTGACTCAGCATTCTTCTCTCCAGGCCTAGCCAGCCTCCCTAACACCCTAACATCCCAGCCTCCAGCTTTGCTGTTTACATCACACGAGTGATTTAAGTTTGCAAAGCCCAGTTCCCTATGGATAAAGTACATAGATGACTCACACTCTCTGAAAAGACTTCCCACCTGTCCTGGGCCTTGATCTCCAAGCCAGAGAACTCCTCTCTCTCAGGGCTTGAAGAAGACAAGAGTTGGGGGTGGGGGTTCTGTTACTATGGCAACCACTTCCAGTTTCCAAACTAGAAGGACAACGCCACTTCACCAGGTGTCCTGTGGAGATGGAGGAAGCTTCCTGCCTGGAGCAGCTGTGGACACAGCCCAGGGTCACAGTGGAGCCTCGGGCCACACTGCCCTCTCCCCAGTGTCTGTGCCACCCTCACCACAGACCCCCCATCAGGCCTGCTGAACAGCTTCTTTGGACCAGCTCCACAGCCAAATTAAACACTTACTCTATGTCTGCAGACAAAAAGGGTTTTGACTAAATTCCACGTTTGAGAGAGCGAGTGAAATTCCCTTAACGTTTTAAGGGTGGGTGAGAGGATGACAAATAACAACTTGTCTGAATGTTTTACATTTCTCCCCATGGCCTCGGAAAGGTTCACCATGAGGTCATCGACTACAAGGGGCAAGACCTCCCACCCGGACTGCTCCTCAGTCCCAAGAGGACGCTCCACAGAGATAAGCTGGCGGGACTTGGAGGCTGACTCAGACTAGAGAAGAACCGGATGGAGCTGCTGAGAAAGGCAGCCAAGTTCTCAGAGACATAGCACCTATAGGAGGGAGACTGATGAACCGGCTTATCAAATGCAACTGCTGCCAGGAGTTCTTCTTGAAAGGGACAGTGCCATCACGTAAGATAGCTGACTTGCAAGCTCCAAACACCGAGGCTCGAGGAAGCCTCAAGGTCTCTAAAAAGACTTCCCGTCCCGGGCCTTGATGTCCCCTCTTGGGGCTCAGAGAAGACAGAGTTGGGGGTGGGGGTTCTGTGGGGAAGGCTCTTCAGGCAGAAACAATAAAAAATAATAATAGACTTTGAGGGCTCACTATGCATCAGGCACTCTATGCCAAGAGAATTTCTATTATGAGAACAGAAAACATCATGGGCCCATTTTACAGATGAGACAACTGAGACATCGAGAGGATAGCCAAAGACACATAGCTAGTAAGTAAAGAGGCTGAGATCCAACCTAAGGTTTGTATAACCAGAGGGCACATTCACAACCACTCCTAGGGGAAGTAGCCCTAGAAGTAGCGACCATATCCACTAGTCAGTTAGACGCTATACATGGAGGAGGAGTGGTACTAGTACTTGTACATGCTGGGAGGAGTTCTAAGAGTCCAGAAGACAATGTTTAGCTTCATTCTGATCAAGGAATTAGTCACCCACTCCACGAAGCACCATTTTCAGCAAAATCATATCGCAACACTCATTGAGAGTGTTTACATTCTAGCCAAGTGTGGTGCACAAGCCTGTAATTTCAGCACTCTGGGAGGCTGAGGCAGGAGGATCAAAAGCTCAAGTCCCACCTGGGCAACTTAGTAAGATTGTCTCAAAACAAAAAATTAAAATAAAGTGCTGGGGATGCATCTCAGTGCAAAAGTACTGGCTTCAATTCCCAGTACTGCAGAAAGAAAGAAAAAAGTGTTTGCATTCTATGGCCAGATAGAATTCCAACACTCCTACCAACAAAGCACAACCAAGCATGGTAGGCTGTGCTCAGACTTCTTACCAGAAGCCTTTGATGTCCCATCTATGAAGCATGATACCAACCCATGATTTCTCCATTTCTAAGAGTCCTGGAGGAAACAGTAGGTCCTTGGGACACTCAGAATACAAAGCCAGAGCAGGATGAGGAGGCTCCTACGCATCTCATTCTTGCCCAGGAATTTCCTTTGGTTTCCCATACTCTGCCCTCCCCCAAATTACCCACCAGAATTTGGCCAAAGGCCTCAAGAAGTCCTCGGTGGGGCAGAAGCAGGGCAAGGGTCAGATTTTCTCTTTCGGTTGATTGTTTGCTGATTACTTTCAGCTTGGTCTACTGCGGCCAAATCCATCACTGTCTGCAGCAGAGGGTGGGGAAAGGGACAGCAACTCAGAAGTTCACACAGGGTGTTTAAAGCACGGTGCAAAGAGAAAGGCACGGGGAGCTAAACTGGAGAAGGAGGTGCAGTGGCAGAAAGTTAAGAGATCTAAAGAGTCCCCAAGGTATCAGAAGGACCAACATATAAGAGTTTTAAGAGGTGATAAAGGTAACTTGCTGTCAAAGGAGGCAGATATTGCTAAAGAAACAAGTGAAATTAATTCCTTTCTCAAGTCACCATAAAGGTGAATGGCTACCAGATGGTCAGACAGAAGTACCTGTCCACAGGCTGCTGGAGGGAAGAACAAATGCAAGCAGAAATTGGATCCCCTGCAGAGCAGGTGAGCAGGAAATTAAAATATCTGTACACTGACCACAATGCAAGACCACACAGGTTCCTGACAAGGCAGGAGGAAGATAGCATGAGCGTCAGTGCTGATCCTCTGCCTGCCAGTCCACGCCCAGAGAGTTGGTCACAAACCTCATGGTTCCAGAGCAAATGACCTTTGAGAAAGTCCAGCAAAACCAACAGAGATGAGGAAGAGATAGCAGAGACCACTCCAGGAAAACCTAGCACACAGCCTTAGGCAAGTCACATGACCAAGTATCACTATCTTTTCCTAAAATAAGAAGGACCAGGCGGTTTTGCTGGGATCTTTCTACATGTTATATAAGCAGCTCTGAAATGTTGCTCAGTGATTCTTCCCTCCCAAGTAATGCCTTTCCCTTAAATCTGG